>JALDNG010000723.1:0-93469 GCA_024349245.1 Neodontobutis hainanensis
GGATTCCAGCAGAGTTACAATATACAACGTCGACTTACTTTATAATTCGCCGTGAAGCACTAGCAAGCAAAAATCATCGTATCAACTCTGCATAAATTCTGTGTACGTCGTTAGATTCATCAAAGCTAAACCACTTAACATTAGCTTATTTCTTAAATAATGCGCATTATCTAATGTCGAATACAAGCATCTTCTGCCACTCGCTAAGGTACGTTAGGTTATCCAAAGAAAAGTGTTCGAATGCTCTTTTGAGTTGCGCATCGAACTGTAAGAATTCGTTACTCAATGAAACGTTTTCTTTGCAGGAAAAGTTGCTGACGACATGTGGTTAAATATATCTCATAACTTGTCGAACATGTTCAGCCAACTGAAAATTTTGAATACTTCTATTCGAAGAGAAGATATAAACATTCTAAAATTAACTGAAAAGATAACAAAATAGAAGAAAAATCTACGAATTTTGAAGAAATGAATAAAAAACGGTACTTCGTAGATGTTTTTAAAAATATATAATTTTTGAACAAAAAAAGTATGGTCCTGACTGACAATATATTTTTTTCTTAATTATGAACACTTACATGTAAACGCTGAGTACATGGATAACTATTCTCCAGCAAATAATGTGAGCAACCACTTTTGGATTAAAAATCCATTCCAACACGAACTCACTGATTGAATGGCCTAGAATAATAATAACTGGTTCGACATATAAAATTTAGACCTCTTCAAGAGACATTTGTATTGCAAATAGTCACAACTTTCTGGTTTTTAGTTAGCCAGGAGTATCTGATACTTCATAAGAATGCGATGCATATTTTTTAATATTCATGCGACAAACTTTCTCAACGCTGAATATTAAGAATACTAAACATCACTCACGCTCAACCATTGAAGAAAACATTTAACTCTGGCCTTCGAAGTTTTTCCAAAGAATTGATAAAATTTATAGCATGAAACAAGCTCATCTGTCATAATTTCATACCTTCTAACTTTAACAATTATTGATAAACTAGGATTTTTATAACTCAATTTTTAAGTACCGTTTAGAGAATTAGTAAAACATTTCTTGAGCACGTACTTAGTGTTAGAGAAGATGGTGAACGACAAAAACCGAAAACTTATATTAAATCGTAAAATAGCATATCATATTATTTCCAAAATATGTTTTCTAAAATCCAAGAGATATTACAATGATGGGATGCCTTTAGATCTGTTCATCCCGAACTGTCTGAGATTAATCTAGGAACACATGCTCTACCAATGAGCAGATCTCTATTGACCGTTGATTACTTAACATGATATTCCCACGAGGGCACCTCTAAACACAATAAAAAATCATCATTGTTCACGCGTATTTTGATCTTTCTCTGGTTTGATGTAAATGTCTCGTTAAGAAGAACAATTTTGTTGTTTACTATTTTGAACTAATTTTTAACGTGATAAAACATGAAAAGAGACATAATAATGAATCTATGGCCACCGATCATTATTCAAAAAGATTTGGCTGCTCCACATATAAGTTTGAGAACAAACGTTTTACATGGCATCCTTCGTGAAAAACTTCTTGTATCTGAATCACTTATAAATGCAGACGCGTTCCAATTTAAACCTGATGCTCTAAAAAAAGATGGCTTTAATTATGAAATAATTTTGATGAAAAAACGCGAACCACAATACAAAACTACCTGATACTGGATCCTAAACATCGATTACTCAAATTTGGTAAAAGTAGGCGCAGCATATTTCAGGATAATCCTGTGAAAAATGTCTGAGTGGAAAACCTGTAAAAGCATCGCTATATTGCTACTTCCTTGGTCTAAAGTGCAAAGAGCATCTAATGTACGATAAAGCTTAAGAACAGTAAATTTAGACTTGATTTTTTTCAATTATTGTCTGGCTTTTAATACAAAGCTTTTTCAAAAAAAATAATTTTATATCTTTTTTAATTGAGTTGAAGTTAAAAAGCTAGTTGAATGTTGGGCTATGGTTTCTTTTTTGACTAAAGTATGTGGAAGACAATAAGGACGTTAAAACACACGTATGGAACTCTCTAAAATTGGTTATACAAATAATACTGTCGAAATTATAGGTAAAACTAACATTTATATGAAGATAGAGTCAAAAGCACATCTTTACCAATCATACTAGTTAACGAAGACATACCTACTTTGAGAACAAATTGGATGTAGAAAAGGAATATCCGCCTGACGATCCATAAGAAAGTTGGAATTACTAACGAATCAAAAGGAAACGAGCTGAACGATATCATCGTTAAATATCAAGATGTTTTTAAACCCAAGAACTAAGGTATCACCAATCAAAAATCTCAATCTGTTATGCAGACGGTGTAATACCAAAAATACATCAACCAAGGTACCTGCCATTTTATTTTCAGATTTCGAATTTAGAAGTAACTAAAAATATAAAATTCGGGAAGCAGGAAAATGAATAAGCATTGTCGAATTACCAACAGCATGGGTTTGGGATAAGGTGAACATTTTAAAGAAAGAGAGATGTCTTAGTATATTCAACAACTCTTGCTGTACAGTTAATAATTGGATTAATTATCTCACTTTTTCTTTTCCGAAACTCGAAGATATGCTCGACAAAATCCATGTAGCAGTCATATTTACTGTTTTTATTTAAAAGATGTTTACATTCCCATACCGCTTGATAAGAAATCAAAAAAAATTTAAGATATCCACGCATATGGGATTTTTACTGTATTATCGCTTGTAGTTTAAAATTGTAAAATGCCTTACGATGTTAAAAGCGATCATCGAAAGCATTCAAACTCAGATTCAGTTCCCTACGTTTTTTATCAATGATATTATCATTTCTGAGAAAGACAATTAGTTGCACTTAAAAAACAGCTGAATTTCACTTGTAACTTTTCAATTACAACGTTAAATCAATGTTAAAAATACCAATTTATTAAATTCAAATGAGTTACAAGGGCTTTACTCATGACGAAAATGGTATTTGTCTCTAAGATAATAATATAAAATTAACCAGTGTGACACTTAAACAAATATATTTATCTCAGCTAAAATTCACAACGGAAACAGTGATGTATTATAACCTCTTTATACCTTTTCTGCACCCTAAATTTAAGTCATGATTTAACAAATAATAAACACATTGAAATTGTAAAAAAGCTAAAAATTGCTTTGTTTCGAGATAAAGAAAAAAAGATCAACTCAAGAAACTAAAGTGATTCAAACATGACAAACAAATTGTAAGAGCGACTGAATTTTTGAAGGATGAAATCTGATCTTAAATTATACATAATGAATGAGATGAAATTAAACGAACTGTTATGCGCGTGTCCTGCACATTAAAACAGCAGAGAAAAATTGATCCTAGCGGTAATAGTTGGCATTTTCTATTATTTATGTAGTAAAAAATTCAATGACTATATTTACGGTCAGCAGCTTAATATCTTTACCGATCACAGGCCTATATAGAGAATATTAGACGCTAAATGCATATTCTAACCAATACATTTAAGTCGAATAACGAGCTGGTGATCACGGTTAGAATGTTACTTCTATCGAGGCGTATATACGTGATTAAAATAAAGCCTAGCTTCTTACTATTTATCATGACCACCATTAGATGCAAAGGTGACGATAAATTGCAATGACTCCAGTCGCATAAATCTTACACATCTAACATTTAAATTAATGAAAAAATTGATGATTTGTCTTATTTATCTCCACAAGGTTTTAGATTATATTATAAAATATGTGGCCATATGGTGGCAGAATATAGCAAAAATCTCTTTAAAACTATGACCATACTTTGATAAAAGAGTTCAATAAATACGAAGAGGAGACCCTCCAACTCAAGAGCAGTAGAATCGTCAATCATAACAGATTTTATGTAAATTCTCTTAAGTTCCTTCACCAATTCACCGAAGAACAAAATGCTGTGATTATATTGTAATTTATTTTAAATGGCGGTCAAAAATAGTTAGCTAGATTATAGAAGATTAAAATCTTTCAAATATTGGCGGTCAATTGAAATGATTCTAGAAACGCCTTTCATACATGTAAAGCTATAATTTATTCTTTTAGAGAAAATTCACATTTATTTTTCTTGTGATAGAAATCAGTTAGTAATGATATATTTTTTTCGAAATGAGTGAAATTCTATCGAGTTTAACAATCTTATTCATTCATCACAATTCAATGCGGACTAGATGCGTTCTCCGAATTATATTTTCAACATGAAATAGAATCCCATATTGGTCCCAGTTAACTGGGTAGGAGTTAATGGTTTTCTTCAAAAACCAAGACACAACATAGCCGCTCATATTCTTACTACTCACGAACAGACTTGTTAAAAGAAACAATACATTGAAAAAAGAATTGACTAAACAAGAGAATTTTTGCAACACATCTGACAGATCATCAATAACTATATTTTGGCATTTGAAAAAGAAATAAGAGAGCAGACAAAAGTCTCCATATGAATTAGTATTGTGTTGATATCTAAGATGAGCGATTGATAGGCAAACCCTTAATATCTGACCAAACAAGGATCGCTCGACAATTAACACGAAAAATTATTACAATAAACGTTAAGGATATCGATTTTTCCAAAAAAGTAGCAAGTCGATAAAAACGAGATAGAAAGACGCTACAGTAATGAGTCATCACTATAAGAACAGCTGACCTTACTTTCTATGATATGATGGACAAAGGAAGGATGAGAAAACATGATGATCACCTTAAACATAACAAAGTATAAGAACAAAAAAATGAACTCTATGTCAACACCGATGAAGCCGGAAATAAAAGGAGAAAAAGCTAGAAGTTAGATATATGGGAGGAATAGACGTAGAAACAGTTACGTTTACGAATACAGAATATCATTTAGACTGAAAGGGAAACCACGTTTCATACAAAAAAATTCCTGAGAAAAAAACACCAGGACTTCGAAAGGTCATCACCAAACAAGAAGTTTGTGGGATGGGATATGTAATTAATGATAACGAGTACGTGCGCTCAAACAAGCATTGATTTAATGTGATAATTACAGAATATATTAAAAATTTAATTTTATAATAGTTATAAAATAAAAAAATCTCTGTTTATAAATATCAGTAAATAGTTTAATCAAAGTTATAGTTTGCTAGGCATTTATAATCTCAATAATTTAACTTTTCAAGATTTCTAGAAAGTTTATTACATAACTTTAAAATTTAAATAAATCTTGAAAATCAAAATTGTATCACGTGTATAAATGTTACAAATGCCAATTTTATGATGTAAATATACGTTATCTAGCAATAAAATTTTTAAAATCTTCATAAAAAATTTAAAAAATCTATTATTAATATTCCCTTGTAGAGGTTGCAAAATTCATCAGACATGGCGTCAAGCAGAGACTCTCGGTGCCAAATCTGTCTTCTTGACTTTAAAATCGCCGATATAATTCAATATTTTATTTCATGATGTAAATAAAATATTTTTAATTTAATATTAAAAGCTGTAAATATTCAGGCTTGATTTTTGTACGATTCGAAATTTATGCCTCGATCTAATGTTGTATAGATTATTAAAATTCAATCCATATTTAAACTTTTAGATTTTTCAAAAATTTTAAGTTTTGAATTTTATTTGTTGTGCTCAAAAAATAGCCTTGATTTTATTTTAAATACTTTTCTTTATCTAAACGACTGAAAAAAATCTTCATAGATTACACGTTTTATGATTTTTATTCAAAAAAATTTGCGTTGATATCATCGAGTTATTTATGACTGGTTCCAGATTTTATTTTTGAGTTCATGACCAGCTAATTTCAGTTTTAGGTAAACATGTTTAAAAACACATCAACGTTTGAGCTTTACTAATCTGATGGACTCTCGAAAACGAATAAAAGCCATTTTTATTTTCATACTAAAAAATTAGTGTTATATATATGATATAATAATTGAGAGTGAAGGAATTTTACAGTCTGATTACTTATGGCTAAATATTAAAAGTTGATGAATAGACGTAAAGGGCTTAAAAGAGTTGTTCCAAGGCATAATATGTTTGTAAACTTTCTTAGAATATAACCCAAATAGCTAATTCTAATCCTTGTTCAAGAAGAAATGTAGTAAAATAGTAAAATTAAATTTTTAAACTCTAAGTCGTAACTTTGATCAAAAATTCTCATAAGTAAAAATTAACCGTTTAAATGAAGGTTATGTCATCTTTTCTGAAATTATAAAAGAAAGAAGTTTATAATATTGAATTAGATCTTCAAAGCATCAAATTCATCATTCAAAAATTTTTAATTGACGTTGTTTTTTACATCTAACCTTTGTCAATAGATTATTAATATTTATATTATTAAACCATTTTGTAATATCCATAAATCTTCGATCCTCCTAAAATTTAAATCATCTTTAATAAGGCAACTTTTATTCAACATTTTCAGTGAAAATATATTGACATCGATGTTACATAAAATTGATATTTCATAAATTTTATCAAATTTCACGATTGATATTTTCTTTCGGCAGTTATTTTAATCTGCGAGAGTAAAATTTTATCTTTTTGTCATCGATAACATAAAAGAAAATGCCTTCATTCAACAGTTTTGAGAAAAAATAAATTGAAGTATTAACTCTCCTATTGTCATGGCATATATAATTAAAATTTATTAAAAAAGAAAAAAGTGTAGAAAAAATAAAATTATTTTTATTTTTTCAGAATCTAAGGATAACTTTAGAGTTAACACGATGACAGCTCTAATTTCAAAAATTATTTGAAAAATTTGACTCATATCCAATGTTTTTTTCAAATATCTAATTTAAAAAGTTGTTAAACACTAGTAACTGCAGATATTCACAAGATTCATTCTTAACAGAATGAAGAAAAATTGGAAGATTAAAAGATATATTTTTTTAAACTGTAACATGAATTCAGATTTTATTCAAGATAAAATATGAGGCCATAAAGAAAATGTTTCTTCAGTTAAAATAATCTGGTTAAGATCTCAAAATGTGAAAGATTTTTCTTCAAATATATGTAACTAGATAAAATATAAGTTGATTTTTCAATACCTAAACGAGTAATTAATGTCTTTTTTCTATCTTATCGTATCAAAAAAACTTTTAAAAATTATACTTTACGAAGTTTTTTTTTAATTTTGTTCAAACTCAGTTATTTACTTTTAAAAATCAACTTAATAAATGTACGCCTGATAAGGTAATATTATTGTAATTTTCAAACATTCTTTTGATTTTAAATTATGCTAACTGCTCAAATTTTTAAACTTAAAAACAATATTTTTATTGAATCGATTTTTTTCCATTTTTCCACAATAAATTTAATTCTTTAACTTATACGAAAAAATTACGCATGTATTCCTTAAATTGATAAGTTGTTTATTTCCTTCAAACCAATAAATTTTTTATTAACTTTAGAGTTTCCGTTTCTATCATTTCAATATTTTTCAAAGTATTATTTGTTGATTAATTCTTTAAATATTCAATCTGGAAAGTAAGGACTGTTCTTTTGACACTCAATCAATTTAAAAAGTTTAATAAAACGACCTTTCAAAGCGATAAATATACTGTCTAGTGTTAAAGGATTTAATATCATAAAATGTTATATGAATGTTCTGAACATTTCTGTAACCTTTATAATAAAAAAATAAACATTTTAAATGGAGATATGGAAATTCTATTAGATTTCACAGTCTGTCCCGCTCGTAATTAATAACATAAATAATTTTTAGATAAGGTTAATATTAAAATGACTGAATAAAAATAAAATTCAGAATTAGGTAAAAAAATACTGTCTATCTTACACAAGTAAAACGAATTTGTGAAACATAGGGAATACGTGAATAGGAATATCCCATCGAGTTGCAAATTTACCACAAAAACATATATCTGGCCCGAGTAACAACTATAAAAGATGAAATCGTGAAATACTGTAACATTATCAAAAATCATGATGTTAGTAAAGAGAACATTTTAGCTCAAACAAACTGTGGCAAAGAGAACATAACTTGTGAAGTTTTGTCATTACTAGCTGAAGTCAACTGTTCATAAATTACACTCTGTGAGTCAAGCATATTCATGGCCATACAGAAAAACATGTCTTTTGAGAAAATTGCACACGATTGCCAAAACTTATGGCTGAATCTTCTACATCACTTCCAACGTCTCCAACAGACATTTGATTTAATATTTCAGACAAATTTAAATATATTATCTTTTTATACTTTCGTATCGGGAACAGATAGTTTGGTTTTGATGGCCAATAACGAGGAATTGGATGGGCGATCAATTGCTTAACTTTTGAAATCAGGCGGAAACTTCAAAGTGGTTCTAACGATATTTATTCAATGATACAACATTATTTTCAACTCATGTTTCGCATATATTTTGCCTTCGTTCACTACCTTTTATTATCTACTACAAGTCTTGTGCACGATCGCATCATTGATTCAAGTAAATGAATAGTTTTTAATGTCAAATCAAAGAGAATACTAATTATTTTAAGAGTGCAACAAAAAGTGTATTCAGAACAGCATATTATACAGCAAATTTTTTGGGCTTTTATTTTAATCTCGTTCAAAGTATCATTCTAAAAGTAAACTCAATTTTTATGAAAATGAACTATGAGAATTATGACAGCTTACGAAGTTCTGTTCGTTTCTTTCCTACTTTAGCTATAGTTCCTTCATCAGATGTTCATTGTAATTTTCTGACATTAACTGACAACATACATGAAGATGAGATTTCAGCGGTTCTATCTTATTTTGAACATATATATATATATATATTCGAGACAGACGGCTGGCAGGACGAAGTGAGTAACATAGTCCTGCAATCTATCCGATCTAAAGATTAAACCATTTTCTTAATTTATCTCTAAGCTTAACAAGAACTATTAAATTAGAAACAGGCTAGCGTTACGCAGAACAGTCAAATTTTAAATGTCATCGTCCTACACATTGAACTTTCATGAAGGGACTCCTTAAAGATATTAAGATGAAACAAACAGCATTATTAATTGGGTATTTCTCTTATGCAAACATTTGTGCCAAAACTATTCAATTTATCGAAACTATATACGAAGAATTTAGTCGATCGATATACTTCTTGTAAAATTCTTATATATTTGTATAGTATTGCCCATTTATTACAGAGTTGATTATTTACAAAAACAGTTATCTTAACTTATACTTAACTATTAAAGAAAAAATTTTAATAACGTACATAAATTTTTTCCTTTCCGCTTCTATATTTAGTGAATCGCAATAATTAAGTGTCTACACGACAAAAATACATGAAGAATTTCATATCCACCGGAAGATATTTAAAGAACATTATAAAAGAAACGTATGAAAATAGAATTTTATAATATCTTTACTTTTATATTAATGAGTCATTCTTATGGTTAATCGGTCGAATCTTTATCTGATGTTTGTGCCATTCAAATAAGGGAGTCTCTGCTTTATTATTTATACACGTAAACCATACTTTTATACATTTATCAAATTTTTCTAAATTACTCATTGATGTTTAATTTTACGTTTGACATTCAAAAACTTATCTCACTCAGCTTTTTTTCATCCCACTTTAATACCATCTATTATATTTGCATTTTTTTAATTATCGAATCAAAATTATCTCGAAAACAGGAAAAAAATATTTATAAATTTGCATCATACGATGCTACTCATCTCTTTTGATAAATGTTATCACATGTTGGTATTTGCAAATTCGTAAATTTACTGACAGTTTTTGATGTTAAAACATTGAGACGTTTAAAATTATAATATAACATAAGATTTTGAAACTTTTAATATTTTATCCATAATTTTAAAACTCTTTTCTTAAACAATGAATAAGATTTATGTCCATTCTGTGAAGATAACTGTTTTTTAATTTTATTAATTTGTTTACGTTTTATAAATTTCAGCAGATCCTCTATTTAAAATTAGTATCTAGTGATAATTATATATTTATTTTAAGATTGATGTCTTTAAATTTATGTTTTGATATTTAATCACTTAGCTATCACAAGATAATTCAGCATCAAAATGTTTAATCTGTATACTAGAGATGAACTAATTAAGGCTTCCCAATAATAAGACTAAAAATGTCTTCATTACCTCTTAGAATGGCTTCATTTGTTTTAATCGATTGTTAAGTAAAGATATTTTATGTATGATTTTACTATAGCTCTTCAATAATGAAAAATGATTATATTTTTGAGATTTAAATATCTTTAAGAAAATTTATAAAATAAGTTTACTTAAATCAGCTGAATTTTTAAAAGGTAAAAGATTTAAGTCTACTTTGGATAAATCAAACTACACACAAATTTTAACCCATTTTCTGGAAAAATGATTTATATATTATAAAAGAAACGTTTATACGGTTTGCACCTTGTTGAATTTCATTGTGGTTATTAAGAATGATTTGATTCATTCCCAACCCCTTCTAGAAGTCTCAAGGATTTTCTATCTTTTGTATTTATATTCTTATATATATCAATATATTTTGACATAACAAAAATTCTGATATGCAATCTCGTTAAGGTTCGAGTGTTTTGTTCTTACTCTATTCGAGATAAAGAGTCTTAAATATGTTAAAATTACATAAATCGAGAAAATATCAATGTTGACAGGATACATATATGCAGCCACAAATAAAAGTACAGTATTTTCAGAATCCTGTTAAAATACATTTCAACATATCGTGGACAGTATATAATATAGAGCCAAATAATGCTTAAAAATATTTTTTCTTTCGAGTATGTTAAATTTAAACCATGCTTTCAGGTTGAATAAAATATTTAATCAAAAATGTATTTATTATTTTAATTAATAGAAATGGGGTAACATAAAATAAAATATAATTATCTTAGCTTCAAGTATTTGTCATTAATAAATAATTTTTTTCAAATTTTATAAGTTTTTTGGAAACATGAAAGATCTATTCAAATGGATATGGCACTATTGTTAAATAAAAACGTTAATTTTAAAGATCTAATTTATAAGGATGAATTGAAAATTGACAAATTGTATTTGTTACAAATGAGTTTTATCAATTTTAGATTAAATCTATTTAAATTTTTACTAATCAATATAAATGTTATTACATCTCCCATGTTTTTCACCATTTGTAATTTGATTCATTTAAGATTATCATAAATTTAAACAAATTAATTGACAATGTTCTCATACATCTTTCAAATAAAAGAAGTTTTAAAATATTAACTCATAATTAACTTTATTTTTGGAAATACCTTCAAAAGTATATTAATCTTGACGAAATTCATTTTAATAAATTTAGCTTGACGAACGTAAATTTAAAATGATTAGTAAAGATATGATGATAATTTAGAATCAGATGGTGTATTTTTATTGATATTTAGTTTTATATATCTTTCGGAATTAAATTTAATTTGGAATTTTTAATAAATTAACAAGATAATTTTTTATTATTATTCGATCCTTTCAAAATAAAAAAGTGTTGCTAGTTTTCATTTTGTCTCTCTATGAAAACAGATATTTACGATTATAGTATCATCTGAAGTGTTTTGGTATGCTTATATAAAATAAAAAATGATATCTTTGAATAAGTGTTTCACGTACTAAAATATGATCTTTAATGAGCTCAATTCATGTAATTAACACTGAATAAACTTAATGTATTATATATATATATTTTTATGTCTACTTCTCGTTTATAGCTATAAATATCTACTTTTGAAGATTCTAAAAAACATTAAAACTAGTTTAATATTTTAATATTTAGCTACTTACAAGGAGTGCTCAAGATATTCATTGCTAAAATATAACCAAATTAATTAAATCAGCTCATAAAAGATAACTTCAAAACTATTCTCTTTAAAAATTCTGTTTAAACTCAAAAATTAAGATATCTCATAAATTTTTTAATATTTTTAATATATTACACCTAATTTAAATAATTTAGCCCGTTTTTCGAGAGTAACAACCTAATCCGCATTTTATATTTAGAAATACCCATGCAAAAGAGTCTATTATATTAAAAAATTTGACGAATTTGAGATTAAAATAAATTAAAGGCTAAAATTAAAATGAATCACACAATATCCTATTTTTATTTTAGATCAATAATAAAAAACCCTAAATTTGAATTTAAAATTTTTTGATTAATTATATACATTCGCCATATCGAAAATGAGTTTTTGAATCGATGGGTTTTATTCCAAAAAATAATTTGTTTCTAATAGATTCAAAATCATGAAAATATGAAGGATTTTAAATTCTTAGATTAAAGAACTATGTAAAGATTGAGTTAAATATTTTAATTGAAAATAACCATTTAAAAAATTCTCATAGAAATTTTATATAATCTAGGTTGAATAAATTGATAAACGATGTCCTTAAAAACATTCTGATGCTCGTAAATAATAAATAAATTTAAATTAGTATGGATTTTAGATGTTTTTCAACTTTTCGCTTTTTCAGTAAATATTTGAATAAAAGAGCTTAACTAAAAAAATAATTTTAATATCTTTTGAAATTTCTAGTTTTCAACTCTGAATTTGTAAAATTTAAATTGTCAAAAAAGTTACATATCCTTAAATTACAAATGTCTGGATACATAGATTCACTCGAAGGTTGATAAAAGCAATAATTTCACAAGTGTTAACATTTTTCATATTTTAAATATGAAGTTAAGATTTAAATTTAAAATTAAAATTTTATATATATAAATTCAAAAAACATCCAGTCGCGTTGAGTCGAAACCTGATACTTATGTTCCCCAGGCCACCTATGGCTCAATGCCACGAAGATACTTGGACGCACTACGGATTATAATAAATTATTTTTATTTAATCAACAAGAATTAAATATTTTAAATTGTTGTTTTTAAAATATTTTAAAATTTATATTAAAATAATTCAGGAATGTAAAATATTAATTATTAAACTTTCATTCTGATTTTCACTGCAAAAATATGGTAAATTAATCATATGCTAACTCTGTCATTTTAAGAGGTCTTTGTAATACATACATTACCATTTTAATAAATCCAAATATTTGGGAAATTTTATCTAATTTCGGTATTCATAATCATCAGAAATTCATCAATCTGTCTGATAAATTTTTCTCTCGCGTAATTACTTTGTTAAAAATGAATTTTTTATTTTCTTTTAAAATATACATCTATGTTAAAAAATTAATATGAAGAGAGAAAAATATTGTTCTTCATGACAATAAACTAAAATAGCACAGTATTTTACAGGAATTAAATAACAAGGTTCAAAACATTAAATTTATATTTAGTTTGTTTTATTCAAAGATTTTTTAAATAAATTTGTATAAATTTAGATATTCTGTGTGTGATAAATCTGAACGTAAAACTCTCTCACAGAGAGGATAAACGTGAAAAAATAGCTGAAACGTATAAGTTGAAATATTTGTATAATTTTTCCAGATTAATGAATTTATTTTTATGTGATAATAATTAATAATTATAAAACTGATATACAGTGTGGCTGATATGCCGCATACCGATTTGAATTTACGATTTTAAAGATATCATGAATGATTGGTAGATTTATTGTAAACTCAACATATAGTAATCTTTTTTTTTTTAATTGTAAATATATATGAAAACACTTCTTTGAGAATGATAACATACAGTCAAAGACTTGAACAGCTCTCCAACCCACTTTACATAGATTCCATGTTTGAAAGTAATCTTCGAATTTAAACAATAAAAACTGAGCTTTCTTCATATATCAATCTAAATTAGCTTATTAACACAGCTAATTGCAATAAATGTGAGACCTAAATGGTTCTTATAATTATGATTCAGGAATGAAAAATTATTGAGAAAGTAGAAAACTTCATAATGTATGACAATGACGCTTTATCTGAAAAAGCAAACAATTTTAATAATATTCGTAAATTAGGAAGATAAATCATCTAAAAAATGTGTAAATGATTATTTATTTGAGTTTTTAAAAGATTATCATAATATATAATGAATTTAGTCTCTCTTTTTTATAACTTACCCATATTTTTTATTTTCAACATTTAGATAAATTTATGTTTGTATCTTACATAAATTTTCTATTCGGTTCATAAATAATCTATTTTCATTAACTTTATTTTTAATCGAGCACAAAAATTCTCATAATGAAAATTTTTTAAAGGATCAGATTATCGAAATCTAAAATTTACATATTTTAGTTCAGAACAAGTTATAAAATACTCCAAACCGAAAATCAAGAACGAGAGACTTGAAAAAAAAACTTCTTTCTTGAGACATTATTATCTATGACGAAAATAAGTTTATTAACATATATTTTTGATCGTATCTGATAAATATAACACAATAGTATGTCGATAGATTTAAAGGTTTTGAGTAAAGTCATATTTTTACCTGTCAAACTATATTTAATTTAAACTAGTCAGATCAGACATCTAGAATATTTAATTTAACTTTAAATGCCTTCAGTAGATAAATTCGATACAACATATCTTTATCATTTTTATTACGATGTAGAAACGACTCATTATTTATTAAAAAAGGATTTGGATGATGATCACATTGATATATAAATTTTTAGGCCTAAAATTAGTTCATACATTTTAACATGCGTATCTTTCAAAAGGATGTAAAATCACAAAAACGTAGAAGATACAAATTTTACAAGATATCATTAAAAATAATTATACATTTTGATTCTCTAAATTTTATTTATGTAAATAACGTAATTTAATCTAAAAAAGGTTGAATTCAAATGTTACTAAAATTTAATTCAACATTTATTCTTATGTTTAAGTTTCGAACATTATTTAGTCCGAAAGAAAAACATTTTGAAGTCTTAAGTTGACTTTTTGAATATGTTCTTGTATAAAAGATATTTTATTGAAGGTTTTTGTGCGACAGTGTCATCATAAATATTTTTGTTTGTTCTCATTGGATAAATTATTATGTGTTAAAATTTTACACCCTTATATTTCGTAACAGATTAAAATCGTACGGTAAAACAGATGAGTTTATCTTTAAATAGATTACCTGTTCAGTTTTATGACTCTATAAATATCAGAACACTTTTTTAAAAATAACCTTTAACTACATCCAACTATACCTCTAAATATCCACATGAATATAATTATTAAACTATTTTAGTGTAATTTTCAACATAAGTTTCATCTAACCTCATTGAAACGATTTTTTAAATTTATGTTTTCAACGATACTTTAAAAATATTGTTTGACTCAAAATTTTTAATTGAATAGAAAACAAAAATAGTTTAAAATATATGTCATAACCACTTTATATTTTAAATAAGACTTGCTTTTTTATCTGAACTTTAAAATTCGAGTTTTGTTAATTTGGCATTTCTAGTTACAGGTAATGTACCTCTTAATTTAAATTAGGTATACCATACATAATCAGTTATTTTTAGCAGAAATATAATATGACAATTTCGTTCTTTATGATTTAAGTCTTTTTTTGGTTGTCTTTCTTTTTTTCAATTTTGAGCCAAATGTTCGAAATTCAAATTCTAGGAAAATATTTACAATTTTTATCATTTATAAATTTTAACATTATTTTAAGTTTTTTATGTTTGAACTATTTGTTTTTAGAAATCTAAAAATATCTTTGGAGTTTAAAA
The DNA here is from genome assembly GCA_024349245.1 of Neodontobutis hainanensis. Taxonomy (NCBI): domain Eukaryota; kingdom Metazoa; phylum Chordata; class Actinopteri; order Gobiiformes; family Odontobutidae; genus Neodontobutis; species Neodontobutis hainanensis. Next base: position 15,648 of record JALDNG010000723.1, read on the forward strand.
TCGTTCATAGATAAAAAATACTTCACATATTTAAAAATAGATTCGTTTATACATACAGTTAAGCGTGATCATGCATTTAGAGTCATTAATATAAGTTTTTAGAACTGTAAAATATTTACATTAATTGGCTCCTATATTAAAAATCTCCCCATTCAAAATATGTTGTGGATTCTTTTAAGTTATAAGGTAGATAAAATAACAACGTACATTAACCTGTCTTAACGCTTTTTAAGTTCAGAATGTTGTAAACCTTTATTAATAATAAGTTTTTGTTGTATTAAATTTTGAAATGTTATTCTATTTTTACATATGAACTATTTCTGTTAGTTTCATATTTATTTTAATATATATGAATGAAACAAAATATGGTTTATGATTTTATGTCAGACTTCATCTAAAAGACAAATTATTTAAATTTTTTAGCTAAATCAACAATTTCAAGAAAGTTATAAAAAAAGAGTGAACAGAATTGTCTTTTTTATTTATACTTGTTATTTTAGAATATAAAACATTGAAGAATGCTTATAAAGATAAAAAATGGCATAAAAATTTTTTTAATATAGCTCTTTTTTGTATAAAATAGGATAATATATCCTTTAAATTAGTTTATATTAACTTTGAAAACGAATAAATGAGCAAAAATAACTTAAATACTTTTAATCGAATATATTTATCGTTCAGTATGACTCGTTTTAAAACATGAATACAGTTTATCACTGATATCGAATAAAATTACAATGGATCGATAAACAATGTTTACTCAAAGTTAAACTTAAATACCTAACTTATCTGGAGCTTTAGTTCCCACCATCTTTATAAAAATCAGCATTAATTATTGAGATTTGATTTTTTTATTATGAGATTGTTATAAATATTTATTGAAAAGATTGCTTCAAAAAAATGTTTTTTGATCTTTAGATTTAAGCGAACTTTAAAACAATCATAGATTTACCTTAATAATAATATTTCAGGTGTTAAAAGTTATTTTTTTTTTGAAAAAATATTTTCACTTAATAAAGGAGTCATGATAAACATGAAAACATTTGCTGAAAAGATAAATATGAATGACAGCATCGAAAAAAATCATCATCAAACATTAGAATATATTTGAAACTGTAGAAACTCAAAAAAAATATCGCATACGGTCCTTAACATGGAAACTAAAATATTTATTTGATGAAAAATTGATTTATTACTAAAGAGAATTGAAAACTGAACAGTATAACAACGAGAATATGAACTTAAAATTTTCGGAAATGTTTCATCTTTCAAAAAACATTAACCAGCTAAATAGATTATGTGGTTCCTTCATACGAGTCTTTGACAAAAATTAATGTTAAAAAATGGATGTCTTTAGATCTCAATGCTAAAAATATCAAAATGTAATAAATGAATATGAGTAATAAAAGGTAACTACATTTACACAATCGTGACATAATAAATTTACTTAAGTTTATCAGGCTAAGATTACTCTTTAAGAACAATATCATATATATTTAAGCTATAAATATTTATTTACGATTTCTGAAATAATATTCAAAATATAAGCCTTATAGAGATGCAGATAGAGGTAACAAGCTTAACGTTATATGAAAAAATCAGAGTTAGAAACAACGACTTCATATGTGTGATGTGATTTTTTGTGTTGTTTCATGTAAATTGACGACAATAGTATTGTTTCCAAATAGCATTAAATTTTGGATTGATAAGTTTTATATTCTTGATTTAAATTGGGGAAGACATACTGTGGTGATCTACATAACAGGATTTATTACTAACCATGAGTAGCATCTATTTTTATCTGAGAACTATTTCGTTCCATATTGATAATTAACATCTCTCATCTACATATGACATTGAAATTTTTGAATTATAAAGGTTGATAAAATAAGGTTTTAAAAAAAAAAATTCAGAGCAAAATCTATAATTTGAACTTAAAAATTATGATTGAAACTCTTATATTTCAGTTTTTCTGAAAATTTAATGAATTAGCTTGAATAGTGTGAGTTATTTATGCACTGAAATTATCATTTTGATGTATATTTTGAATTTTTTATTTCAAAAAAAACTTTGTAAATTCAAAAAAATAAAAAATTGAAGATAGCTTAAAATATTTTACTATACTTTTATATGATTAAAATTGAAGGAAAAGGCAATTTTTATATTATATTAGTTAATTTTTCGAGAATGCATTCGCATGCTCAACTTTCATGTCATACTATCAATTTATTCAACATATGATAGAATATGTCTTCAATGTATAAATTTTAATAAAATCTACATACTAATGATTTAGTTTTGTTTATTAATGGTTTCGTCTAATATATTAAAATGTTTTCAGCTTTTTTTGATTTATTTTGTTTGTTTGAAATGAGCATAAAATATAAGTGTTTGCGTTCAAAACGAAAGACGTAAAAATACACTGCGACTCGTTTTTTACTTCACAGTATAGAGTTTTACGCTCTGATATGTGGTTATGTTTTGAAACTATTCTCTGAAAATCTGTTTAAAACTAAATTCATGCACGATTTTCTCATGACACACAACCGAGAATGACAGATCTAAACAGAATTTTTATTCTGTAAATACAATAAAAGTCCTGAAAGCTCCTATATATTTAATTAAAGCTCATGAATGTGAGCTAATTTAATTAAAATTGTGTATTTTTCAAGAGGGTTGATTTTATTCCTTGGAAAGAACCCATTTTGATTATGACACGTTTTTTATAATGTTGAAACTTTCCAAATTTTTCTATTTATTTATAAATACTAGAATCAATTAAATATTTGTAAAATAAACTTTATAAAATTTTGATCTTCAACCCAATATTGATACATATCTATAACTTGGCTTTTAATGACTGATTTTTTTATCATTTTTTGAAAAGAGAATGAATTTAACGTATCAAGGATATTTTTAAGAGTTTTTACCTTTATAAACTCCTTTTAGTAAACCTCTGCTTGCTAAAAACCTCAGTTCAGCGCTTTAAACGCGTTAGACTCTTTTTTGTGAAATCAGTTATAGTTTGCCATTAAGAGCGCTTACCTTATTAATCAATGCAAGTTGGCAATCCTACAATCTTAGGCATTATTTCACCAGGAATGAAAGATTTATCCTTCATTATAATTACAGTATATGAGAACGTGTGCTACTAATTCACACTAAATATGAACAATCCTTGTAGTTAATTTGGTAAACAAATTTTCTTTAAGAGTAAAAATTTTACAATTGTTTTTCATTAAATTATTTAACAAGGCTAATAAAGATCAAAATTTATTTTTTTGAATTATGCATCTCTCGATACTTTTATTCCGTTTTTCTATCAATTTTATCTCATTTGTGACCAAATAAACAAATATTTTGAAAATGATTCTCCGAATCACTAAAAGATTTTAAAAGAAATTTAAACTCTAAATACAACCGAGTTGGTAAGTAAATGTCTAGGATAAGTTGAAACAAATGGAATTTTATTAATTAACGAGACGATATCATTCGATAAGCCTAAAGATATCGAAAAAGAGATCATGAATGAAGCATATTTTGCCTTTTAATACAAAAGCCTTCAAAAACATCAAATTTAGAATTGTTAGAAATTTACTTTAGACTTGAACAGATCTATTAACTGGTGTTATATTTTTCATAAATTTTAATATTACTTTTGTCAAAACTTGTGAATTATGGATTTTTAGTTATTGAGTGTGCTTGAAAACCTTGATAAATTAAATTTAGCTAAATTTTGCACTTGAAGTTAAAAAATATAATTTTATTCAGAGATTCAACTCAGGTAGTTGTTTTACAGAAAACAGATATCAATTCTATTGCTGACAAAAATTTTTACGTGTTTTTTATACAGCTGGAAAGCATAATAATTGTTTCACAAGGAAATTTCTTAATTGTGTTAAATCTATGAAGAAATAAAGGCGTATAACAGAATAGCTATATAAAGTATCACACTACTGAAACAAGATTTCTTTTTTCGATAATTTAAGTCAATGACGTAAAAGCATTATCCTACTTACATTTATGAAAAAGTATAAAATTATCTTTCAGACATAGGTCGTGTTTTAAACTGACCTGCTTAATTGGACGAAGCTTACGTATTAAATTAACTTAGTATGTAGTTTAACTATTATCCATGATTGTAAAGAGAATTGGCCAACAGATAAAGTTAATTAAATTTGAAAAATTCAATTGTTACTGTCAATAAATCCATTTTTATTATCATCTGATGAATAAGTAAGAACCGTGTAAAGAGACAGCACTTAATATTATCTAAGAGGATCGCGTATGACGAAAAATCTAATTATGAAATTCTTCCCTTTTACAAAAAGCTGTTTTCATAAAATTTTTGACATTCGAATTTTAAAGAAAATTAGAAAGTCAAAAATTACTTAAAAATTATGATATATAAATATTTTATTTTAAATTACTCATTGTCAGATCAGCTTTTATGCTGGATATGGTTTATTTTTTCAATGTTTTTTGTAATGAATCCATAAAAATATTAAATGTAGTAAAACCATAAAGTCGAGTCAAATTCATCTTCATAGTACAACATAATACTACTTTGTGTCCCTTTTATGACTTATACTTATCATATATCAGTTTCTGTGAATTCATTTGGCAGTTTTACTAATGATATATTTTTAAATTGAGATCAGTATATTTTGTATCTCTTCGATCTCATGTGCTGCTTGTTGAATTCTACGAGATAAAAATATTTCGTTTTCATTTTATTTTAAAATATAATTTATAAAAGTAGGTTATAGGCTGAGAGCTGGTATCATCGGGAGATTTTTAACCGTCAGCACAATAAAATAATCGAAAAGTAATTATTCTTGAAAATTTTATGAACTAATAAATTCATTTAACCACAATATTTTTTTACATAAATTTTTGAGGTCAGATCCAAAAATAAGTAATTTCTTTAACCCCTAAAAATACCTCAGATTGATTTTACGTTGCACTATAGGTAGAATGAAGGACATTGTTGATAAATATAATGAAAAGTTTGATGAGAAAAATGTTCAAACACTTTAAATAAAATTTATTTATTTATCAATCGAAACTTAAACAGAAAATAAACAATAAATAATCCAAATTAAAAATTTAGATTCGAAACTAGAACATACGTTCTTCGCATGGTTATATATCATTGATATTTCCTTTTACGTTTCGTATCATTATCGACATTTATGAAGCATAATAGATTCTTAAAGGTTTTTATTGATAAATAAAAATTGCTGATTTACAATTGCGCAAATCGAGCAAGATAAATACATTATTTAGAAAACATTATCATTTGAACAAATGCAAATCACCTTATTCGGTTTCACGGTTTTATTTATATTTAAACAAAACATTATAGAATAAATATACATTTGATTCCTTTAATTTCAAAACTGCAATTTAATAAATAATTATTATGAGCTTCAAGAACATTAAAGTAATAGAATTTTTTAAGATCTTAGACAACTGAAATTAATGTAGAGTTAAAAAATATCTTCAGTTTATAATTCACGTAAAAAGATATGCTAATCTATTAGCAATTACTTCATTTCATCTTAAAAGCCTTACAAATATAATTTTAAATATAAAATAGCAACAATAAATAATTTTACAAAATTATTCCTGACAGACTTAATTGATGAATTCCTTGAAGAAAACTCAATATAGCTTACATATTCTTACTTGGGATACCGGTGAACGAGACATAGACATGATTTTTATATATAATATAAAATGGAAAGCTTCAGAGTTGAAAATTTTACATTTATAGCTTGAATGAAGTTTAAAGAATATTAATTAAGTAGATCTGCAGGAGTTTACTGTTCAAATATTGATAGATTTTTTGAAAATTTAATAAATATTTATATCCTTGAAAAATACATGAAAACGTCAACAATGAACAAGTCATAGAAAACCTCTTAGTCTTTATAAAATTTTTATTTTTTCTATCAAGGATATTTGAATTGGTTATTTTAACCAGGAATATGATGACTCATTTGCATTTAAAAAGAAAAGTTTTTTAACTCCAAACCACAAAAGAAAATAGCCCTAGAGATAAGGCAGCCCTAATGGATGGAGGTGGTGGTGAGGTTTTAAATGAGTGAACGTTTCACAAAAACTGACCATCTGTGTTAATATCAAGGGAAGCCATACGTGTAAATAAACTTTTTTTGACAGATGATCTGGTTGGTTATCCTCATTCTCGCTTTCGAAAAAAGTTTAAATTTGAATCAACTAAAGTATACAGTGAAAACTAATGTTTTAAATAGTTTTAAGAAGCTCCACAGACATCACGCTGTTTCTCAGGTAGATATCTGTAGTTTTAAATTGACCAAAATAATAGAATATGATAAATACAATGAACTTTTGACAATTGTTGTAAAAACATCAAGATGGAGCTATTTTCAGCAAACAGAGCTTCCACAATTATTTTCAAACATAAATTCGCTACCTCCTCCACCGTTGTGGAATGTTTACTTTGAGCTTGAAACTTAATTGGAGTGTTTTCAAAAATTAATCTTTCGTTTAATAGTTTAAGTACGATCAACCCATTGATTTATAATACTCATCTCTAGAGCGAGGAAGAGACAAATCATAAAATACTAAAATCGCTCTTCGAGTCTTCACCACATATATCCTGTTTAACTAAGCTAATTCGTGCTTCAATTGTTGATCGAAACGATTGGAATGGTTATTTCAAATATGAATATAGTTTTTAGTGAAACAATGAGATTTAAAAGAAAAGTAGTGCTAAATCTTTTGGATTCATGGAATTTTATCATAGATTTTACTCCATTTTATGTCTCAATGTTGTTTTTCATTACATTTATACAAAAAATATAATCAGATTTTAATAAACTTTTCATACTACGTGAATTCCATAAAAATGTAATATTTGACTTATTAACATCAGCAATTTATTCTATTGTATATTCAAGATTAATTTATCAAGGGCTCTAAAACTGGAAAACAAAAAAGATATCTATTTTTATTCAGATTTTATACTTTTAAATCCAAATAAAGGTGCTTTAATTATTCATATTTATTAATATATCAGTATGTAAAACAAAAAAATTTTTAACGGTGTTAAGCTGAATATTTTACTTTAAATTCTAAAAATTAAAACTTATCCAGTATATTTTTATTACATCAAGGTAGTAATTACCGTTCTTTGGTAAATTTTTGTTAAATCACTTTTCATTAGTATGAGAGAAAAATTAAAATCAGACGATAAAGAATTTTCTTAATTTAAAGAGAAAAATAATTATCAAAAATATCACAAATTATTTTTACATAAACGAGTAAGTTTAATTCAAGCGGATTTTGACGTAAGTCTTGATGTAATTTGATTGAAAAGTTCCGAATTCACAATATTACCATAAATTTAAAAATTTTTACTTTAAAAAAGTAACTCGTAATTTATTCAAAATTCAATCAATATTTTCTCCATTATAATGTTTTGCATCAAAATCTTTAACTTATTTCTTGAAAATTATAAAATTTCAAAATTTTCCTGATGTTGATTTTTTGTTTAAAAAAATCAGATATGTTATATGATAAACGAATACTTAATGAGCATAATTAATCACGAAGATAGATTTCTAAGATGACTTTATAAGATTTAAATAGATAGCAAGCGCGCATCGTCATAGTAAATCTTCAACGACGCAAATTTAATTAAAAAGAGGGGGAATTTAATATTTTATCCTTAAATTAAAAAACTATTAAATTCAACTTCACTGACGTCATTAAAGACCCACAACAATCTTTTACATGGTTTATCGTTCAATTTATCGTTCAGAAAAATAAATATTGTATTTTTGAAAATTATTCCATTTGTGAAATTATTTTGGATTAACGATTCATAGGGCATACTATTTTGATTTGATTTTTAATACTCAAATCAAAATAAACTTTGCATTAAATGCAGTTCTTATTTTAATGATGTATTTTATAAAAATAAAATTAAGATTTTATGATTTGTTTGTAGAATAAGCTATTAATGACTTATATGTATTCTACAGCCCATAAATTTTTTTAATCAAAACTAGGATAAAATTAGATTTTCGGTGGAAATGGAAAATAATATAGGTTGATGGTGATATTAAATTCTATATAAGTAGATTGTGAAAAAACTTATGTTATTTTGTTGTTTTTAAGGGAAAATAAAACTTAAAAAAATATTTAATATTGATTTAGCTAAGGTAAAGGGTGTTTTTTTATTTAACATGGTCAATAATTTAATTCGCTACTCATTTTGGAATTAAATTGAAAATCATCTGAATATCTTAAAAATCATTTATGCAATCATTGTATATTTTCTACGAAGATAGCTTGAAGAATTTTGAAAAATGACAAATTCTCACACTTATCATTGAAGTTTAGAAGAAAAATATTTAAATAAATATTTGATTCATAAACTTCATATGGATTTATTAAAATGTTTAATTGATAAAATCAATCAAAAATACAGTAATTTATCGTTTTCAAGAATCATTCTGATAAACCTGGTAAGAACAGCTCATAGCTCAAAATTAAAAAGTAATTTTTTCATATTTTAAACTAAAAAGTTGTTTAAGACTTCATTTTCATTGGGAGATTAAAGTGCTAATTTTTCGAAGACTACATTCGAACACAAGATAGTTTAAAACTTTATATTCATGAAACTAGAAGATAATATCAAGACAAGATTATTTAGAAAATATCTCATCAAACTAAATGATAATAAAATCATACATAAAATAAATACCGATTGGTAGTACGATTATAATGCTTGAAGATATGAAAAGTGTCTTCAATAATCAACTACCTAATGTAAATTATAAATTTAAGATTAAAAAAACATTCTATTATTTTTAACACCTAAAAAACATACTAGTTTTATTTTTATTGCAAAGTTAGGAATTGAATTTATATTAATTTTTTATTGTTTGAAAAATTGTAAATGTAAGAAATGATAATAATAATTGTTGAAAATTATTTACATTGATTTAAAGAATCAATATTTCTCAAACACAAAAATTAAGATGTTTTGATTTTTGAAAGTTATAAAAAAGCCATTACACAGGTCATAACTTTAATTCACTGAAATTATACTTTATAGATTAATTCGTCATTGAACACAATACATAGATTTAATATCAATAAAAAAAATTAAGTTTACTCTCATTATCAATATTAATGCAATTATTAGAATATTTTTGTTATGTATACAACTTCTCGGAAATTATCGTAGGTAGTTACGATATCTTGTGTTTATATAGGAATTTTATTTGATCATGCAGATTTATTTGTCATTTATTACAATCATAAATCTATCAGTAGTTATTTCTCCAAAAAATGAGAAGACGCAAGGACGAAATATAAAGAAGAAACATAATCCAGATTTTCAGTTCTATCAATATAAAGCAGTTGTTATCAAACCCCACTCAGAGGTTTCAAAAGGTGTAAAACCTGTCGAAACTTTACTCGGTGAAGATAAAAAACAATCGATCGATCTGTTACTCATTTTAGCAAATCAGAATTAATTCCCGTGCCTAAAAGTATAATTCCTACTCAAAATACGCAAAGAAAATTATGCATTAAGCGTTCAAAGGAAAAAGCGAAATATAATTTAGTTTTATTTAATATTTATAACCCTTCTGCTAACGATTTTTATTCTAGAAAGGGGTGTATAAATTCTGTGAAAAAGAAATTTGAATCCAAAGGCATATTATTGAATAGAATGAGAAATGATTGGCATAAATTAAACACTCAGTTAGAAAAAGTATCAAAAAATCATGATGATCATAAAACACAAACAAAAGATGTGGAACTAAGACGTGAACCTGTTTGTTTTAAATATATTTATGATAAATCAGTAACACGGAACAAACCTAAAAATTTCAATAAATTTCAGAAAACAGATTTATCTGACGCTATTTTAATTGGAGATGATTATACTTCTCTTCGGAAGTGGAGACACTTTTGTTATTTAACGGTTAAAAAGATAAAAGAATTAGACTCTGAAAACGTGTTTGGATATTTCAAATCAACTATATCTGATCGAAGTGAGTCGAAATTTCTTGAAAATGTTTTAAAAGATTTAAGTCTCTTAGTTCATCTCGAAACACGTGGTTATTCAATGGGTAACAAAAAAATAAACAAAAAACTACCTCGAAGGTTAGTCTATATTTTTAGAGATTTTATGGACGCTTTTCAGTTTCTTTTAAAAAAAAAAAAAATATATTCAAAAACAAATAAATTTAAATATGGCTTTAAAACTGATGTTAAAGAACTAATGTCGATTTTGGGTCAAAAGACATTTCCTGTAAAATTCACTCATAAAAGCAGATATGTAAGTTCATATTTTCCAAGATGAGTGCATGTATCGGATGTGGAGTATTCATTGATTTCTTGTTTATTCGTGAACATAAAGAATTTAACTGTGTCATTGGAATAGTATTTAATTTCTATTTATTAAGAAAACAGTCAAAACTCAATTATATAGTAATTACAAAGAAATGTGTAGTTTACAGCACAAATCAAAATAAATTTATAATCCGAATAATATATTTTTTTGTTAAATTCGATAAATTGTCTGTTTTTATATTTCTTTAGATTTTCGTTGAGGAAATCATAACATAAATAAAAACTAGTAAATATAAGTCATAATCTTAAAGGTATTCAAAGGTAAAATTATCGGAAATTTTCACGTGGTTTTTTCTATATATAAATAAAATGTGTTCATTATTTCCTCCGTGTTTTTTGAAAAACTAAGTTAAGCCATCTTATGTGTATGTATATTTGTTTTAAACCAAAAAACAGAATCACTCTCGAAATTATCAAACACTTTTTCGCATACGGAGAAATCTTGTTTGGTCTTCTTTCTATTTTGTTTATGTTTGAGAATGATGCAATATTTAAAATTAAGTTTTTTCTTTGATTGTTTTGGATGTGATCATTGAAACTATACATTAAACGTTACAATAAACTAAATATATTTCATTTGAAAATCATACAATAGAAATGATACAAAAAATAAGAAACATTACTACATCTAAGTTTTTTAGGCTTATTTTAATTCTATCATGAATTTTAAAACATATTTATAACTTTGTTTTCTATTTTAAACGCAAGTAAAAAAGAAATCAGATGGTTATTAATTTTCATGAAACTAAAATATTAACATAATTGAATTCGAATTCACTGAGGATGATAATTTTTTCTCTAAATTCTCAAGATACTTACGTTGAGAATCCTATAATTTAATGAAAATTGTTGAACAAGTCTCTTTAAAACTGCTAAAAATTATTGATGTATCAGCAAAAGTTGCATCGTTTATATGTCCTATATTTCGCGAATAACAGTGACTATTTTATAAATTTGAAATCTGCCATTGTCTAGAGAGATTAATATCTTTTCAGGTAATTTTATAAAATAAGATTTTTTCTACTTGTGACAAAAAATCCTTCAAATTTTGTAAATTGTGTATTCTGTCAAAAAAATGCAATCTTTAAGGTAAAACCAAAAAACTACTTGGGAGATCAACTCTAAATTAAATGTAAGTTTTTGATGCAGGAGTGACATATTCCAGCTCTCAAAATATTTATGTAAAAATACTACCGAAACGTAAAAGTAAAAATTTACTTCAAATTATTCAAGAAATTTAGGAACATGGAACAATCATAAAAAGTGATCTATTGTGTTAGTAAAGTCAAATCGAATATTTGTGATATTTAGGAAATAAATCAAAGATTGTATTTTTACCTAAATATTTCATTAAATCAAAAAAAAATTTGATCAATTTTGGGAAAATCAAAATTAAATATTGAATAAATTCATGGAATCTGCAGTGAAGATATTCCACGTTCTCTCAATTGTTCTGAGTGGAAACTCAGTTTGCAAAAATGAATTTAGCTGTACTGTTGAATTTATTAAAAATTATCGTTAAAATAAAATGAGAAATCTATTGTGAATTGAAATTTATTCGGTGTTTTTAACATATATTGTTCGAGTGTTGTTTAAATGCAAGTACATTAACAAGATGAAATATTAATGCAGAAAATTAAGTCTAAATAGATACATGTCATTTATGAATTTTAAAATCTACAATTTATCTCTTTAAATAGATAATATATTTGTATTTTGCGATTAAACGTTAATTTGGACAAAACTAGTTTAAACCTCAGTTACATAAATTTTAAGGCGTTACAGTTGTGAATGTATTTATAATCTAAGTATACTGATCCGGTATCGTATTTTGAAAAATATTTTATTTTATTATTTTCTTTATTAAATGATCTCTGGGAGATTTTCTGAAAATTCTTAATTATTTTATGTCAGTTGAATAAATCTGTTACAAATAAATGAGATTTTTGAGAATACTTTCAGCTAAAATCAATTTTCATTGTTTCAATTTTCAGCAATTAATATTCTTGAGGATAAAACCTAAATTATGTGTGGGATAAATTCATACTGTGATCATATCAATATTAATTTATATTAAGTTATTTTATTTTTTTATAGTTAGATTTTTCTGTTGATATTAAATCAACAATTCTAGTGATCTATAGTCGCCCTAGAGAACCGAGGAGATGAAAAGATCTGTTGTGGGTGAAAATACCACGTTGTAGCACCAAAACTTAACATCTTAACGAGGGTGCAGAACAAAGGTCAAGCGCCGAACGTCCAAGTCTAGTAACCATGGCACCACTGAAGAGCGTAAATCCTTTGAAACTTCCATTCTAAAGATTGGGTGTAAAGTTTGACTCAACGTTACTCTCTAAAAATAATCTTGTGATGTTATATATTTTAAATTATAACAACAAAGATATTTTTCAATTATGTTTTAAAGTAATAAGCAACAATACATATTCTTATAACCCACAAGCCTGTAATGTAAATTACTAATATTTAGAAACACAAGTGATTTTTTTATATTTAAGTGGATAAAATAAAATGATAAAATGTTGCTATCTTTCGCATATATATACTTTGATACATAAATTAAGGAATGGCAAAACTGGTAATATTTAATAAAAAAAAATTTCAAATATTTGAAGATTGTTTCTTCGATAGAAGTTAAATTAAGAAATTTATAGATGTTAGGAAAAGTACCAGTTGTTTCGATTCATTGATAATAGCAGAATAGATTCAAATATATTGAAAAAATAATTAAAAGATAAAAATTTATTTATCTGGAAATTCTAAATCATGTCATAAAATAAATTTTAATTTAATTAATAATCTTTTAAAGGCACGAGTTTGTATTTATGCTTAGAGTTCTTTGATTATGTGATTATTTTAAAACGCTCAAATATTGATGGTTAAGTCTCGAGTTATCGTTGTTCGACTCAAGCCAACCTTGTCATCTACGAACACATAAAGTTATTTATATTTACTCTTTTCCAAAATACCTAAAACTTTATGCAGATTAAATCACAGATAGAAAGTTAAATAATACTCCTTATAATAGCGCACATGCTCAGAAGAATTTATTCGTTATAAATTAAAGATTTATTTCGATACTACTTCATTGATAGTATCAAGTGTTGAAAATCGCCTATATTAATCTATTTTTTATTCAAATGACCTCACAAAATTATTTTTAATATCCAAAATTTTGCTTATTCGTATGATTGAATATGTTTAGGAATAATGTTTTATCTTCCTAATACATCTGATAATTTTACGCTAGTTTCAGCTAATTATTAAGCTACTTCTTATTTAAAATTATATGGCAAACAGAATGAAATTTAATCATTTTCATTTTTTGATTTTAAGTATATTTTGAAAGAAAATAAACGTCGTAGATATTTTTTAATAAATAAAATCACATATTTTTATTCACGTTGAGGCTGGCAAATTATCAAACTTGCAAATATCGAGAATAACAAAACCCATCCTATGTTTTAATAATGTTTCATATGTTTAAAACCACCTTTTAAGAATAATATTTAGAATAGATATGTTAAAGTTATTCTGATAAAAACAAAAATGCACATAAATGTTAGTATCCCGGGACACCCCACTTGACCTGAGTTACCTATGTCTCCTTTGTTTCGACTGTATTCGACAGCCATATGGCTCATCTTTAACGTTTGATTTTAGTTTTTTCTTAAAGTGATTGCCTTTATTTACTGTTAAAACCATGTAACAATTTTTTCAACTTATTTGAAGTTGATAAGTAGATTTTCATCTTTATTTAACATTTTTTGGCAATATCGGGAGATCATGTCTAGAATGTACTGGATTTTTGTATGGTATCTATTTTACTCTTGTCTTAGGGCACATCAATGTAAAGATGATCGATGCTGAATCAAATGATAACGTGTTTATCGAAACAAATCATGAAGAAATGGATTCCTTTCTTTGTCGTGAAACATAAATTGCATAAATATCAGTTTTAAATTTAATTTAAAGTACTAATCAATATTTATCATATTTTTGAGGTTCTAACCAGCATTATTAAATAAAACGGCAGGATGTATCGAACATGGAATTTACTGTTTTTCGTTTCGAGGGAATAGCTTTTAAAATCGATCATTCTGAAATTTAGAAAATGTAAAAGTTTCAAAGAAATAATTTGTCTGAACTCGTTTATTTTCTGCAATTTTCGAGGACCTATAAAATATTCTTTCACGTAAATGCTATTTTATTTCGTTTATTTGATAATATTGAAAAAATAGTTAACTTCGCGATTAAGTGCAGATACGGTGCTTATTGAATTAAAATTTTACTTATAAATATTGTGAAAGTAATTATATCATAAAAGAAAAAACCTCATATCATACCAAAAGTAGTTTATTGTCAATAATTATCAAATATGGGTCGCAATATTCCACGTTTTGGGATTTAAATGTTAATGAAGCCTTCGGATATTTTTATAGCTTGTCAAGATTATCAGTTTAAAAAATCTAATTTTATACTAAACCGAATTCGTGGCTGACTGTAGATATTTTTCATCTGAAATTTTGAGTATTTCTTTTATACGCATCAATATCTTTGAAAAGGAAAGGATCTTTTTTTAGAAGTAGAAATTTAATTGGTTTAAAAAGGCAGATATATTTTTAGATATTTCAAAGGATCTGTCTATTTTTGCTTCTTAGGTCGAGTGAAGTGAATTCATCAATGAACTCTTCTTTAAAATACTTTTTTGATATTTTGATTAAAGGATAATAGTATGATAATGATTAATCGTTCTTTTATAAATAATACATGTTTTAAAGGAATCAGTTTATTTTCAATCATTATGAGTCGTTATCTTTCCTTTTTTCAATAAATAGAGTTGGTATTAAAAATAAAAAATTAATTTTATTCGTTTTCTGTTATTTTATAGAAATTTACGATTAAATTTGTTTTTTAGTTATAAATTTAACTTTATTTGAATTAACTTCAAATACTGCATGGAAGTTTAATTTTTTCAAGTCTAATCGACCGATAGAGGTCTTTAAATTAAAGATAGTACAATTAGATTTCGAATTCTTTACCTTGATATATGTAGTTGGAAAAAGAATAACAAAAATGAGCGAAGATGTTGAAATATAAAGGTTATTTATTAAAAACTAAATTAAAAAAATGTGAGATCGTCGTTTACCTAATCGGTGTTCAAAATCAACAGTTGCGCAGTACTATCAAGGTGAAATAGGAACCAAAACCCTATCTCTGGTGTATATATCGATATAAACTCTTGTAATTAACCTAATATGGACGTGGAAGAGTCGAATGAAATGTCTCTCGAAGAGACCCTAGACACGCTGATGCTTTTGAACAATTATATTAAAAATGATGAAGGAGAAATACAAGTAGCACAGGCGCAGATTATCGTGTCTACCGAAGATGAGCTGCGAATGGGATCTACCTGATTATTTGCCCTATTATAAAACTTCTTAAACAACATTTACGTCGATTTATATGAACGTTGTGAAGATAATTTCTCTAACCAGACTTTTGGATAAAAATGATCGTTTTCTATTTTACGCTGATAAAGAATGTACTTTTACGATTGTAGGGCTTTCACATTTTGAACAAACAAAGTGTGTTGTTCAACCTTGAAGAAACTATACACGATAGTTGTTTTGGTCAATTTAATTATATTTAAAAAAATTATTGGGTTTTGATGGAAGAAATAGCTCAACAATGATAGGAATGAGGAAAGAAGATAAACTGTGGCGTGGAAACTTAGACTGATGATGAAAAAGTTTTGGTTTTCGACCAAGTTGGGAGATAAAGTCGTTTGTTGAGCAAATATCAGAAGACATGAAAGTTGGAAATCTTCCTCGGAGTTTACTCATGCTTCTTGTATCTGAAATATTTCGGAGGTGATAAATATGAAAAAAATAATAAAATATTCAACAAAATTCAAAAATTTACTGTTAACAGCCATGGTTCAAAAAAATACTCTTATAAACCCGAGAGTAGTTTGTATTTCGCAATAAAATCATTTAACTAGTTTTACCCAGAGATAATTCATGAATTTACCACTTAAGAGGACTGATGGTGGATTTTAAATTATTTAATGAAATTTAAGGAATCATCATTACTCGCCATTTAAAACATTTTCAGCGTGAAAAATATGGCTGTTAGTGGTTGTGAAATTCAAGAAAGATAATCTCTTTAATTCATTTTTTGGAAATCTAAAAATAATAATTTTACCCACTGAGTGTTCTTTTACTGAAAATATCTGTGTTAAGTAAACTGTGCTAAGGGATATTTAAGGATAAATTTGCAAAATTCTATTTTTTCTAGAAAAGTCTATTTGACACAATTATGATTATAAGTTGATATAAAAAACCCAACTATGAAAAGTTAATGTTGAAATTTTTAGATTGTTGAAAAACACTATCCTAATATCAAATGCAATTAAAAAGTCAAAAATAGCACCACTATACACCAGTGAAGTGGTCACTACAGAATTTAAATAATAAATTGTCAAGCATGTTTACTATTTTGAAAATAAGGACTTATATTAGATTAAAACTATCTTTCATAAAATTTGAAATGCTAAACTCACAACCATACGAGATCAAACGATTAGTCGCAGAAGTTATGTTACATGGAATTTAACCGAACGATAGAAGGTTAATATTAATCATATCATCAATACTTACCAATCATTTCGTGGAATAATTGTTATTTTAAAGCGCTTTTTTGTGTCGTTTTCAAGAATATTCTTTGATACATTTCGGTATTTTAATTCGAATTTTATAATTGGCCGCGAATTCCATTTTTGAGAAAACGAATTAATATGATTTATACCCGTGGGGACCATAGATATAAATTTTAGATATTTTAGAACTGGATCATTTTGCACCTACCTATGAACCTTTTTTCAATGACGTGCGTCAGGCGGTTATTGGCTTGAAGATCTTTGTATTAGTACATTTCAATAATTTGTTTATTAGTCACTAAGTTTCATGAAATAGAGCCCAAAATTATTTTCTAACCTTTGGGGACTTGCGTACTCACTTAACCAGTTTATATATGATCCTATTGATTTTACGCAGGGTGATGATTTCTCGTCAATATCATCGCTTTTTGCTCGTCTAAAAGTTAACTTATGAGAGATAAAAATAAGTTTCGAAAACGCCAAAAGCGTATTTTTAAATGAAAAAGAATCACCAAAATGAATATAAATTAATTTTTTCGGCTTCCACGTGTCGAATTCCATCGATTATGAAATTCGCCGCGTCGGTGAATTTCCTGTAGCGAACTCCAGAAAAATTTTGACGAATCTCAATGCATCTTTATGAAAAAAATTCATGTTTAGATCTCAACTGAAATGAATGCTCAGATGTTTTGGTTAGCATTCACGAAAAAGTCTCTGAGGGGCCTTTAACAACACTCCAACGGGTTATTTGTTCTTTGTATATTTAAATGTCTTTTGATTGAGGGATTCCACAAATTAGGACTATAACGCAATTTCAAAGTTCTTTCGAAGTATGGACAAAAAGAATTTTATGATTCCTCTACAGTCAGTTTTGATTGAATGAATAATATAGCCAGAGGTATATCTGAAATCAACACTTCTGTTAGAAATTCAATAAAAAATAAATTTATACAATTTTCTTCGTTTACTTGAGTGTGCGCATTTTACGATAAATGGCTTGATTAAGAAGAAAGGCAACCGTGCATGACTTTTCCGGAAATTCGTACCGTATTGTAGATATAGTCAAAATTCGAAATCCAAGGCGAAAATATCTTGCGTCCATAAATACTCAAATAATTCAAATATTTCATGTAAAACGTTGCAATAAGTATCCATCCATTTTTACCAGTCACCAAGCAATATCCACACGGGACATACAATTATATACCTAAATCAAAGGCCATTAAGATGAAGCATAGAAAAAACGGAGATGGGATGGAACGAAAGGTACCATCACTGAAAGCCTAACCGTTGTGACATAATAAAGAGAAACCTTCGTTTGTAGACCATATCATAATTTCATGGTAGTCACCATGAATTTCATCATGCTAGTATCGTCTAAAAAGGCTCTCCTTGGGTGAAATTTCTTAGCGGTAGACGAGCAGAAGATATAATGGAAAACTTTTAGATTGTGGCTCTTCCTCTCAAGCTTTTGCATATTCTCCTTTTTTCGAAGGAGCATTATTCGGAAAATTTCGAGATGTTGTTCTCAACTCTGAAAGCATCCTTTGTATATTTTATGTGGATAATTTTGTAACTCTGTCACTTTTGAATGAATATATTGGTTCATAAATTGATCTCGGGTTATTTCGCTCGCAAAAGCTTGGTTTGAATCCATTTGTATTCCCGACGTTTATGTGATCACTTAATAGTGTATCTAACATCATGGAGGGTTAACCTCGCCTGATAATTCTCATTGTCATATTTAGAGCACTCGTAAATTATCTTGCCTCTTTATGTTTTATTCTTGTTGCATTGATATCTGAGATATTCAACTTTGGATAGCTATTCTTAAACCCTATCAAAATATCCAAAACGCGCGTTATTACATAGATCCGAATTTATCTGTATTTATTTTGAATTTTTATGGTTAACTATATAAATTGTTTCAGTTATTGACTAAGGCTTGTAATTTATTGAAAATTCTTTAAAGCGGAGTCAATAGATGTTTTTTAAACTCTGAGTTATAGTATTTAAGATGATATTGTGTCTTAATTTAATTTTTCGCCATGCTAGTGACGTGGAAGACGATATCGATTTACAGAATATAAACTCGTATTGCCAAAATTATTTTGATTTAGTTTCAGTGTTAAGATAACTTTTGAGAAATGTGTACAAACTCATGTTCTTACTTAACTGCGCAGTCGTTAAAAATTAATTTATATCATTTTAAATTTAATTTTTGTGTAAATACATGATTAATGTAACTAAAAAGGGGAAAATATCCTGAGTATCTGAAATTTTTTCGAATTGTGTGTCATTTTTGATGGAGCAGGGAGATAAAATAACTATAAAAATTAATAAAATGTTTACGAATTATAAGTGTGAATGAAAGGAAATTTCATGAATCGAAGCTTGATTTCTAAGACTAATATATGAAATTTACGAGGTTTAACGAAAATATAAGAAAATACTTTGATGTTCAAAATAAGCAAAAACTTACTTTATCATCAATTAAATTAGTTGAAAATGTTACTTAATGATAGACTTGATAGTCGGTTTATAAAATTTAAAATAAATTAGACAATTTTACATTCATGTTAAAATATAAATAGTTGGCGAAAACTAGTATTTTATTCATTTTGAGATCTCAGGTTAGTCTTGTTTTAAGTGTTGAATTTAACGATGTTTCATGTCAGCAATCGTTAGATTTAGCATAAAAACTGAACTTTTAAAAGTAATTTTTCATAATAATAGATTCATTTGACATCTAAAAAATAAATATATTTAAATGTAAAAATTTAAGAAGGTATGACAAAACGTGATGGTATTAAGTCGATAATAGGCTTGCGCGATTTATTTAATTTTAGAACTCTTTCGGCACATCCGAAAACCCTATCTTTTTTATCGAACGATTAGTACTAAGTTTGGTTATGGTTTTATTTCTATTATGTGGCTTCCCATCATCTGGAAAGTCTTCGGTTTCGTCAATATTAAAAGACCATCTTATCAAGAACTATAAATTGAATGTAAAAGTCATATCAGAAAACGATGAAAGCTTTCCTTCTCGAGACGAACTCTTCAATAACTCGAAATCCGAAATTTTTGTGAGAAATTCATTGAAAAATTCCATATCCATATCGATAAAAAAGTTTGACGCAATTATCATTGATTCGATGTCGTACATTAAGAGTTTTCGATACGAGGTTTTTTGTCTTTGTAAAGCCCAAAAGTCGCATTTGATAATCATTTTTATTGATACTGACAAAAGCACCTGTTTGCTGTGGAATAGCCTCAGAGAGCCACCTTTCTATGACGATCTAACAATAAAAGCTATATTTGACCGATTTGAATTTCCGAACCCGGACGACCGATGGGACAAAAACATCGTCGTCGTTGATCCCAGAAAAGAAATTCCGTTTAAAAAGATCGAAGAGCTTATGTTTTCAAACGTTGAGGTTAAATCTCACAAATCTACACAACGACAGACGTTCGGGGAGAAGTCTGTCTCGGAAGACCAGATAACTCAGGTATTAAGTCTATATTATAGCATAAGCAAATTATTGAATTCATTCTCAAGAATCAACCAACAGATCGAGTAGATATTCCAGATCTTGTTAATATGCAATTTCCAAAGGTTATCACAACTCCACATGCGCTTCAATCACTCCGAAACAAATTCTTGCTTCTTAATCGACGCAACGATTCTATCAGTAAACCAAATGTAGCTAAGATTTTCACTGAATACCTCACTCACTCATTAGAACCAATTGAGTAATAATATTTCAATGAACTTAAAAAACCACACCTGCATTTATTTTTAGAACTATTAAATGCTGAATTATTTATCAAGTTAGTTTATTCGATATGAAAATAGATTTATGATTTATTTTTTGTTCATAACGATAATTTTTGTACGATCGTTACGTTCACCTGCAAAATTGCATGGAGCGCCGAAATATCAAATATCAACTAAGTACGTCCGCGATTCAGCTTATTTAATGTTTATATTTTAACTATGATGAAGTTTTTTCGCATTATTAAGGCGCTCTAGTCATGCTTTCGTTTTCGTCCAGCTTGTGAAAATATTGTCACTAAGTTCTAAAAACAATCTCAAAAGAACGCGTTAAGCTTAACTCTGAAAAATAGCTTTAAAGTATTGAAATGGAATTGCGCACGCTTAGACATTTTAACAGTAGTGAGCATGTGTATAATTTCACGATATGTAATTAATATTTGAGTAATACCTTTATTTGGATGATATCTAAAACTGATAAAGTTTTCAATTTTTCATGTTGACAAATGTCATGGAGTTATTTCAATATGCATAGTAATAGACACTTAATGATATTTAAACTAAAATAACCCCTTGGAATTCCATAATAGTAGCCAAGAATTAAAGAATTGACTGTTTGCTCAGCCAATTGGCTTTAGGTATATTGTAACTATTCGCTCATAATTTATTAGAACGGCAAAAGGCGGAATCCCACGATGAAATTTATCTATTTTAGCACCTAAGTGTTAGCTTTTGCTACTCCTGTCCATTCTTAGTATATTTTTAAATTAAATGTTTATCTATAAACTTGACTCTGAATGGCGTCCTAAAAGTATCTCAGTTCGATTCGAATTATCCAACTATTTCAAAATTTAGACCTCATTTTAATTAAGAAGAAACACTTTTTTGTTTCAATTTAATTTTGACAAATTTGCTTTTCTTCATAGTAATACGTTAATATGTAGCAACATTTCTTTGTTTCAGTTAGCTGTATTTATGTTTGACATATAAAACTTATTCCTCGTTTAATTATTAACTAATACGATTCCGAGGACTGGCGAGCAAAATTATTTAATTTCTAGAACATACAGCAAATATCAAACATTAATTAAACAAATAGAAATTAATTTTTAATATAAAGCCTGTTATATTCAATGATTTTTTAATTGTCTGCTTTCCTTGATTAATATTTCACGAATTGCTATGAAATTATTAAATTCCTCTGAATGATAAATCTGGCAAAAGTTCAATTTATAAAGATATATATTACTTTGAAATTTAATTATCTTTGGGAATCTTGAAAAATAGTCAATGCAAAATTGTTTTCAAACCCGTTAATAATAGGAATATGAAAATAAATTTCAATCAGAAGTAAAATGACCCTTCTAGATCCAAAAACAATCAATTTCATCACTAAAAAGCACATTCAAGTGAAATATTATATATAAAGCTTTTAAGTCGTATTTGGTAATTTTAATGTAATTTTAATTTATTTTTATCCAAAAAAATTAAAACCAAACTTAAAAAACTGTGTAAGGAAAAAAGAATCTTCAAGAAGCCATTTCGAAATGCACATGCGAAGACGGGAATTTAACTTTTTGATCATGTAAATTAAGTTTATTTTCTTATAATTTCAATGATTTAAAACATGCTGCGATATTTTTATATTTACAATCACCGTATTTCAATTATAAATATTTTTTATCGTCATTCTATTCAGAAGCGTTGTTCACTTGTGTTCGTTTCACATTCACACAATTGTTTAGACAAATTAATCAAACCTGTCACGCATGTGAATAAATATAAATAAATAAATTTTTACGATTTTTTTAAAATAATCATAAATCTGATCACTCAATTTTTTCGGTTTTATAAATTACCTCCAATTTTACTTCGGAGTGAGGTTTTCTCCTCGTGTGCCTCAACTTGTTATAAATCTATACGAAAAGCACAGATTTTGATAAATGCGACGGTTTTAAAAGTGTGGTTTGCGGACCCCGAGACCACCTACGAACCGCCAAAGCTCCGCGGGTTGATAAGAAAATTTATTATCTTTTATTTCGGTTGACAGCAAATATCTGCATTGTAAAAGTTCGATTTAATGCACGAACGAGCCGGGCGGTCATAACTTCATATTCTTTTACCGTGTTTTAAAATATAAATTTATTTTATTCCAGAGACCTAGTTTGCTCATAAAGTAATATATTTTTGTTTTTTCTATACTTAAAATGACTTTAAGAAACAACTAGAAAATTTTCCTAAACCTTTAGCTTCATGTATCATCTAGTCAGTGGCGTCTATCTGTAATGTGACTTAATTTTCTGAAATAATAACGATGCATTTTAAAAGAATGGTTGAAATTATAATATTAAAAAATTCAGTCGATGAGTAGAAATAAAAGGACATAATTAAACGAGGAGGATCGCGACTGCGTTGAAATGGTAATGCTGAAAATGAACGATCATGAGATATTCAATTGTGATACACGTTTCAAAAATTGTCAATCGAAGCGATTAAGCTTTCTAGACTAAAGCTTGTATATGAAATAGGTGGGTTCTGTCATAAAAATTAGGATAGTATTTTCAATGGTAGCGAGACATGATTTGAATTGAAAAAATGCAAAATTAAAGACTGTTCCAGTAACCGATAAATCACTTCATGGCTTTGATTTATTTAGCTCCTATACTTTAAAAAAGAATTCGTAGAGGCGCGCAAGACTTCAAACATCCTGCACCGATAAATGTGTAAGTATGTCTTAAAACAATAATTCAGCAGTAATTTGAAACTTATACAACCTTCTGGCAGAAATAAAGTGAAAATTTTAAAATATGCTAGAATATATTGAAATTCAACTAACTGTAAGAATTCGTATTAAAATTCCAAATTCTGCTTGGTACGTTTGCCTATGTTGCTGCCTGTGCATAGGTAAATTTATTTTTCGTAAATGTCGAGATGAAGTGTTGTAATTTTTGTCTTTGAAATCTCTTGGGGATCGAATGACCATACGCGCATTTTTTCAAGCAAGTGCCAGCTTTATAATTGTCTATAAACTTCATTAAGTCATTGATTTGGTCTATGTATAGATCACATTATACTTATATTTGGAAATTTCTGGCCTTGAAGCTCGAATCAAGCAGATTGCAATTCATATAACTACCGTCAACTGTTGGATTTATCGTGAGGCCTCGACTCCGAGAAACATCACGAGTAGTCTGCACATGGAATTTCGTCACGTGTTGAAACTATATATTGCCCACATTATACCACTCAATCGTCGTTTTCTTAAGTTTTGTGTGACGAAATGGAATCATAAAGTAAACATCACTTTCTTCACTAGAAATTGTGGTAGCTGGCCTGCTTCAGAGTTATTTGGCACATTTTGAGTTACGTAAGAGTATTAAGAATTTTCTGGCAGAACTAAATGCTTCTCTTTATCAGTTTCTCTGCAACTTCATGTATAATTGCGGAAAAAGCTTATCTCGAGGGCCTCTTAAAAAACCGGACTCATTGATGCTGCTCACAAAAGAAGGATAATCACATATTGAAAAATCAAGATTAATTATGTTCAAATGGAAAAAACTGTAACCATTGTAAGTTCGATGTGAACAATTGTATGTTTAACATTTTGCCTTTGCTCTAAATTTTCTTGTTAAAAACGCCATGAGACTATCGACACGATTCAGTGCAGCTTCTAATTATTTTGATAAATGTTCTTACTATTTCCTCAAAATATTTTATCAGCAATGACTTCAGTCTCTTGCCCTGGATACCAAACCAATTTTAATACTTTCTTAAAAATTTAACTGAAATAGAACAGGAAGAGCTGGTAGAAATGCTATATGGTGGATCGTTGCTTTAAACAACATGAAAAAACTGGCCTCCTTTTGGAAAAGTGTGTGTAAGAGGAGTACTATCATCTGTTCGTGAAAGGTAGGAATGTACTTATGCCATTCTAAACCTCGTCTCTCTTTGAAATCATGCTTTTGGTTATGACAGCGATGAAGATCGATTATTGGTCGCTGCATGTTTAACTCAGTTTACTTTGTTTTGTTCTCATAGCATTGAGTTGTAATATAAGCTGTAGTGATAAATAATGAGTGACTTCACGATTACATCAAAAGTCGACAACAGTAACTCTATTGAAGCTGCAGCTTAGTTTAGCATACCGATTGCCAAGATAAGTCATAGTTATTGCCTTTAATTCTGTGTAGATAAATGTTAGACTGAAGAATTTTTAATGTCATTATTTCGCAGATTAATAGTTATGCGCATGATCGATGTGCCGCATATTGATGGGAACTTCAATTGAATTATAGAAGCTAAACTACGTCGTAGTATCAGTTTTACTTAATATCCCAGTAAATAAAATAAATCTACATATTTGATGCCTTATTGGTAAATGTGTGTCATGGGTCCAAATGCACGACAGTAATCTAAAGAGCACAATGATTCTAAAAGGCAGAAAACCTCTTTTTTTAATATTTCAAGCGTTCGGACTCTAATTCTCTCGTTAACGCTCAAAAAAAGACATAAATAAGCCAATAATTGTTTTTCCTAATCAACGAAATCTAGCGAGTTTAACCATTTCACATCAAAAATTCTATCCAAAATTTACATATAAAAACAATCATCTTTAAATCTTAAATATGAAGAAATAAAGACTTTCCACAAAAATTAGATTTACATTTTTTTATGATTTAGAGTAAAACATTTTGGTATTTTCGATGCACGAAGAGAAACAAAACTTACTTTCACTTTCTAAAATATAAAATCGAAAAATAAGAGGAATAGATGTGTTCTTAAGTCTCGAAAAATAAAAATCAGTAAAATCAAATAAAAAGTTTTTTTGAAAAATGCATTCCACGTTCAGGCATTTATAAGCTAAAACTCAGGTATTTATTGTCATCTATATTCATATAATTATGAAGTTGTCATCAAAACTAATTAAAAACCCCCTGAATATGTTGAAGTAAAAACAAAGAAATTTGACCATAACATTAACAATCTCAAGGTTTCTATAATTCTATAAACGAAGTTGCCAAATTATATTTCAGTGTTCAATAAACGAGCTCAATTTTTGTTGTCAGAATTATTTTTATAAAAATATTTAATTCTTATATTTACGAATTATTTACAATTTCACATAAACTCGTTACACCACAAGTTTTAACAAATCAGACTCATATCTTTCAATAGTCACTGAAGCTTAAATAAACTCCTAATTTGAATTAGAATAAGCGCTTAAAAATCCCGTTGATTTTATCGTCGCAAAAAATTATTACATAATCTCACATTTAAGCAATAAGTACCTGAAAAAATATATTTAAATATATAACTGAGTTCAGATATGAACAAATGAGGAGGAATAAAAATTTTCGAATCGAATACAAACGCCACCTTACGAAGTTTCTTTCATATAACAGATAATTACGAATAAATTGATGGGGAATAAATAATTTGTTGTGGTAAATAAGAATACGTTTTTTGATACCCTAATTAATTTAATTTTAATATAGATAAAGAATAAAAAATTTGACTTATAAGTATCTAAGTAAAGAAACTTATTCTATGAAATATAAAATTAGCATTAGAAGATAGTTCGGTGTAAATATTTATTTTACAGTTTATTTAAAAGTTTTAAAGTCAGTTTTCTAACGAGTGTTGAAGAAAATAATTTAGTCCGGTGAAAGATTTTAAATTCTATGACCGATTTAAGCTTTAATTGCATTGATGCTTCAAATATCAATAAAAACCAAAAAACTGGCATTTGCATGATAGAATTTGGTAGACACTTTCAGGTTAGTTCGCAT
This sequence comes from Neodontobutis hainanensis, assembly GCA_024349245.1. Classification (NCBI taxonomy): domain Eukaryota; kingdom Metazoa; phylum Chordata; class Actinopteri; order Gobiiformes; family Odontobutidae; genus Neodontobutis; species Neodontobutis hainanensis. The sequence goes on from JALDNG010000723.1 coordinate 42,310, forward strand.
TTTAATAAATTCGATATCAATATTTAATTTCTGTCAAACGTTAGAATACGAGAAGAAAATAAGTTTTGAAAATGAAGTTAAAATCTCGTCGTTTAATGAATAAGATTAATTAAATTCTTTAAAATACAAAAAACTAACTTAAGCGGATTTGGAACCCATTAAGATTAAAATGACAAAAGTTCGAACTATAGGTAAAAAGATAATCTTTTTTATGTGAATAATATCGTTTATTGAAGATATTTTAACACAATATCTTGAGGCAAGTATAAAATCTACACAATACCTGGAAATAAATATCATTTGATGATAGGATGGTCAAAGTAATTTCATTTACGCTAATTACAAATCATTTGCTTTGTTCTATTTCATTCTTTGGACTTCGAGTCGAGTTAACTTTAATAAAATAAAAAGTAATTAAATTTAGCCGCATTTTGCAACCATGCGCAAATTTTGGTTTAATATAAAATCATTTTAGTTCCTTTGACAAAAATTTTGCATTTTTTTGGAACAAACACTTCTTTGTATAATATTAATAATAAATCATTAACACGTTATAATATCTCGTGAGAGTCCGTGAGATAAAATTTTTAATGTCGGTAGCAAAGATAAGTTCAAGTTTTATGATCAATAAATTTTTAGATATTCCAAAATCATTAAAAATATCAATTTGCACTTCTAAAAATGGATGTTTACCAATTTATACATCATACAGTCGAAACAACACACGTATTATTACAGTTTTAAAGCACGTTACAGGGGATTTAAGAGTATCTTTTATTTTTTATGATTCAGGGCTTTTCAAAATATATTTCAACAAAACTTGGTGGAGATGTGATAGTTGAAGCAGACACAAATGCTAACAAAATAAAAATAAAAGGGCAATATCAAAACGAACTTCGCGCAATATTACGTGATTAAATATTACATTTAAATTATGTTATTTCTTCTATATCCTTTATATCAGCATACACGTGAAAATGATAACACTAATTAAGTACTTTAAAGGGTGATGTCAACTGGAATAAATAGGATTTCATTAAAATTCTAACGAAAGAATTTTTATCGCTAGTACAGGATGATTCTCTATTAATGCAGTTGAATAGATTCAATTTTTAGTTTTGTGTGGGTTGCTTTTATTCATTTATAAAAGTTCAAATGCTCTCAACCTAAATTGTTAAAATTTGAAAATATGTATACTTTTCTCCCTCTTATGGCATATTTATTCACTCATGTCGGTTTAAATTAATTAGGTTTTTTGGTGGATCGACGAGTATATTTTTCAATTCCTTAAAATATATCGCACCAAAAAATTGATCCTCAGAATCTAAGAAACTAAAATACGAAATCTCTTTAGGTCTGGGATTTTTTTGAATGAATATATTTAGTTGAACAAATAATACACATGATAAAATATTTTTTTTGAAATAATAAGTTATAACTTTATTAAATCATAGTTATCAAGGTAATTGTGAGATAAAATAAAGAGATTAAAAAAGCAGACTTTTTAAATTCTCCGAATATACAAAATATATCTGAAAAGTAGCCTAAATTCGACTTCTCAGCGTTTCGGTATAACGACTGAGATTTATTAAAGCGTAAAAAATAAAAATGAAAAATTCATTGTCAACGAGACTGCGTGAATATGAATACAAAATTTGAAAAACACCCACAAATTTTATTCAAAAATAAGGTCAAGAATGCTCATGCAATAAAACTGGATACAAATTCAAGAATACTTTAATCTGATTCGTCAATCTAAAAGTTAGCACGTTACTCTTGCGCAATCATGAATGGAAGTGATAGTTCATAATGCAAGAATTAAATATTTTTGACGTCTTAACTCAAAAAATGGAACAAAATAAAAATTCTAAATTATACTAAGTATATGAATCGAACTGCGGATCAATTATCTGAATTGAGATTCACAAATTGTAAAAATGCCACACGCTAAAATTATAAAATGAAGGAACTTCGAAATACTTGTCGATACGATTCAGATGACGTTCCGAAATTCATTTAATATAACTTACCAGAATATGGGATCAGACAGGAGATTTTATTCGTAATATCTGGTATTTTTAGAATAAATTCAGCATTGTAATTGAGAATAATAATGTTTAGAACTACTAATAACCAATATAATGTACGAAGCTGAGCTATTACACAGAATTTTGCATTTTTGTTCCATTGGATAATGTAATTGAAAAGTTTTTCTGCATTAAAAATGTTATCGAACCAAGTGATATTATAGAGAGTGAAGTGAGAATTCGCGTTATTTTCGTTGATCCAGATTCATTCATAATATTTCCTGGATTAAAAAACGTTTTACGCTCTAATAATTCGTAAAGTTTCATCGGATAACCGAGTTCTAGTGCAGTTTTAATCGCTTCTTCATCATCCTCGATTTTTATTAGGTTACACAGTTTCTGTTCCCTGAATTGTAGTCAATTTTTTACATTTCTTTTCGAGCGATATATTCTTTTTTTAAATCCGCTTTTTCCTCGTTTGATGTATTCTATATAAAATTGGCTAGAAGTACCTTCCAAACTATAAAGCATCCTTCTGAATCTCCTGATACAACATCGTTGGATTCGTTTGTTGCAAGTGTCCACACCTAAATGAGAACCTTGTCATACCTTCTCATTGTGCCCTTCGAGATCGAGAATTACCATATTGTCAGGAATAGACCAAACTTTTATGACTCCAGAAGAGTACCTAAAAACAATAAAAACGCTTTACCCCGAAATCAAATGATGTCCATTACTTAGAAAGGAAACTGACGAAACGCTAGAATCAGATCCTTCTAACACTTATTTATTAAAATTTAAAATATCTTTATGCATGAAAAATCAGAAAGGGACCAGATTCGAATAGTCAAATCAGACGAACCGGTTGCAATTATTCTATCAACAGGACTAAAATCTGCATCCATAACTGCTCTTTTGTGCCCCTTGAGGGTGGAAAGTATTCGCCCCTTTGGGGACCATATCTTGAACATAATAACAACTTTACTTTTGCTGTTTTATCCGAAGACGTTGTTGCTATGAATTTATTATTCGATGATATTTTAACGCAGTTTATTGTCTAAATTTACACTGATACAAATACACTTTCATGGGCGACCTCAGACCATTCAGAAAGTATATCTATCAGTTTACAACACTTGTCAAATTTTAATGTCCACAATTTAATTGTATGGTCATCACTGCCAGACACAACGAACCGATTTTTTTTACTCGATAAAGGTATATAAAATACAAAGAAGATAACGAAACAGATGTTATTGTTGAAATGTGTCCAATTCCAACGCATATTTCCTTAAACATTGAATCCTCATCCAGAATCCAACATAATATCCGTTCGTCCTTATATTGGTTTAAGACAAACCTTTCCACCACTCACCAGTATGCCGTCTCGATAATCAAAGCACACAACAATATCTGAAATCATAAAATAAGTTTACCATCATGACCGTTTAGAACCTGCGTGCAATTGTTAGAAGAATCAAACACTCGAATATTTGGAGAATCAGAAGCTACAATAACTTGATCTCTGATGAAGCCCACTCCAAACACTTGATTCAAATTCAAAGAGGAGTGTTTAACGACAGACAATGTTTTAAGATCAAAATAAATGACATCGGATAAATGAGTGAACATTGCCAGAGTATTATCTCTCGCCAAGAAATACATTTTTTTAATGAGATTTCGTTGCAGAATTTTAGATTTAGTGTTGCAAAGCTGAGCAATATCCACCTTATGCAGACATACGGCTGGTGAATGATTCCAAAACTTAAGACACCCCAGCGAACCAAGTGTACATACTATTTCAGATGACGATTTTAATGTCGGCGCACTTTTTGAAGGAATGATGACCATAGACTCAATATCCTAAATTATCATCAAAGATTACTTCAAAAATAAGCATAGAAGTATGCTTTTTAAAGGTTTGATTTACATATATATTGATTGTTTTATCACGTCCAAGGCTTTTTTAAAAAAGATACTTTTACGTGTAAAGATAATTTTCACTTTGAAATGTTGATGTGATGGATGAAGTGTGATCTTGTAGGCTTAATTTTAAGCTGAATAAAAATATAATCAAACGATCCGGATTTAACATCCCAAATACGTAAAATATCATCCGCGCTAGCTATTAATACTAAATTTTGATTCGATTTGATGGGATTTATAAAACTGGGTTAAGATTGACTTACTTAATAGTACCGCTAGACCCTTTCAAGTTCATCAAATGAAAATGCTTCACCAAACTGTATATTTTGACACAATCTGAAGATGCAGTTATAATATAATTCAAGGGTAGAATAATGCACGTGGCCGTGACAGGCTTCCGATGACCACTCTTAATGTCATTGAAAGAAATCACCTTCCACATATTTTCAACACGTTTAGATTTCCAATCCCAAACACGGATAATTTGATTTGAAGAAGATGCAACGATAAACTAATTATTCGAATTTAAAACCTGAGACTTTGAGCAAAAAGTTGTTATTTTGTTTTCATCCTTTAATTAAAGTTTTGAAAAACCGCTTCAAGAGAATATAGGAACTTCAAAGAACAAACTTCAATTAAATTAATTTTGTTTTCTTGTAGAACAAAAAGTGTATCCTCATGTTCTGATATCTGAAATTACAAAAATAGTGTAACAAGAATGTTTCCGTCGGTTGAAAGAGACCTGTTCTCAAATTTTTTTGCGAATCAAAAATTACTCTTGAACTTTCTTACTTGATGAAATTTTTAGAATTAAACGTGTCTTGCTTTTCCTCCATTTGCGCAAGTCTAATTGATTGTCACGAGTGGTGATTTTTACCGAGTTAACCAGTCATCTAGATATATTAAACATAACTTTAAAAACCTAATTTGAACTTTTTTATTAGTTTGCTTAAAAGTAGATAGGCTTGATTTATTTATCTAGATTTTTTGTTTCGACGGAAATTTAAAAATTGTTCATAATAGAAATAGGTTTAACTAACTCTATTTAAGACGTTTAAATTCCTTTCTAAAGATACATCTGATAATTTTAAGAAAATGAAGGCTGAGCTAACGCTTGCGCACTATAAAGTTGTTTCACCCGAATATATCCGCATTTATCTCTGAAAGGGTTAGTTTTTATACATTAAATGCAAATATCAATGATTAATAATATAATTCCTAATGTTTAATATACAATAATACAACTCCAAAATAATTTTAACTCTAAAATATGTCATTGATAAAGTATAAATTCACACGAAATTTTATGAAATAAAGATTTTAAAACTATTCATCGAACTAAGTGTTTGTAAGCTTCCTTTACTAAATTAACGTGAACGAACTTTGAAAAAGGACTAAAAATTTAAATTGTAAACATTAACATCTCACACAGCCAGGCCTTACCTTAAACTGCTATAATTAAATTAATATTCCTTAAAATAGCAACAAATGGGATTATGAAATTTTATTCAATTAAAAAAATTACTTAGTCATACAAACTAAGGTTTATTTACTTTTAAGAGTAGTCGAACAATCTGCGGGTGTAATTGGTTTTAATGAGAATGCGCCGAAATACCCAAATATTTTTGGCATCTCAACTTTTCAGAGGTGTTACATCAATTTTAATTAATTAATTTTTTTATTTGATTCAGTGATATTAATTGTTTGAATTGCCTCAAATAATGGTTTAATATTTAATGGAATGTTATGATTGTTTCATAAATGGCTTAGGTATTTTCAAATTATTGACTTTTTCGAATTTCAAAACGAGTAATTCTGTGTTTATACATCGCACGAATAACTTAAAAACTATTTCAGACGAATCTTGATTTTTATAACTGCGACTAGATTTCACATAATGTTCATCATCGCCAAATTATTTTGCGGATCTGCTTTTTGTTCGAAAGTCGCATTCACGATGACCAATGTAATAAAATTAGTAGTCACTTTTACATTTATCCTTTGATTTTTATATGATTTATAAGATGGAGTAAAGCGAATTTTTAAATAAAAATATTTTCGTTTTTTCCACCTGGATAAACCTCCAAAATTGAATTCATGATATATGTGAAGATTATGACGTTATTGATTCAGATAATTGGTTTTTATCGATGTATTAAAGTTAAATTTACTCTAACACGTACTTATCGCTGCACAATAAGTTAAATTTAGTCTATTTTTGTGAATGGGTTTTCTGAATAATAAAATGAAAATAGATTTCTATTTATTTATTCTAAGATTGTACAACCGACAGTATTTCGATAGCCGACGAGTTTTTACGAATGAACTATACAGCACATATAAGTTTATTTTTCGTGAAAGTTTTGTCTCGGTAACATCAGCTAAATAACATTTAACGTTTATAGTCAATCGTTCGATCCAAAAAACGATAACGGATACTTTGCTGGGACAATTAATGTGTTCTTGATATGCGGTCATTCAAAAAATAATCTTTATGAATGATAAAGATAACTTTAAACATCTAACTTTCAATCTGTGTTTTTGTAGAATGATCCTTTACTTGATAATTCACCTAATTTAAAATTAAAAAATCTAACACCATGTATCCGATAAAGATGAGGTCATTGACAACACAAAAAATAGTTTACCTATCAAGATTATTCTTTTTGCATTTAGCGAATTGATATTATTTATGTTTAAAAATATGGCTGTTGTGACGAATAATTTGAGACTCAAACGCTCGTGTAGTTTAAGCGCAATCGCAAATTTTAAAGGTTTTTACTAAACTATTGTTTGAACATTAACTCAAAATAAAATGATGAAAGAAATACATATAACAGTTAATAAAAGGGACAGTTGATAATAAAACTGGGTTTTCGCATTAAGCATGAACAAAGTAATAACAGACTTTGCTGTAGTTATCATTGATAGGATAATAAATTTGCCTGAGAAAACAGGCATAAATTAAAAAATGTTTGTTGCTGAAATAAAGTTCATCAAGAAGCATCGAGTTTTTGATCTAAAATAAACAAACTCCGCTCTTTCAAAATAATTAAGTTAATCAACTTTGATGACGCGAATATACATCTCTGATGAACTCTGTTGATTAATCGCTAATTATCTAATTCCACGACGTGAGTTTATTTACTCATTTTTATGTTCCTAGTGATCTGAGCATATTAGAACTGTTTAAAGAGAATTCTTTCAAATATTTTCAACTGTGTTTGTTAAAAAAATTAACTAGACTTTTCTGTTCGAGTTTATGATAGTAACGCTAGGATCATATAACGTCCTGAATCAATGTTTAAACAACAAATAAATTAAAATATTTACAGATTCCATACACAGTGAAAATATTTTTGCGCGAAGTCTCCTTAGACCACGTTAATGGTTCGTATATACCGATAAATAGCAAACTCGACGAGGATAAAAATATAATAAAGTGGTAAATTTTGAACTTCAATCTATATTTTACCTTTAAAATATCAAAAATTTGTATTTTACTGCTAAAACATAATACATATTTGAAAAGCTTCTATTTGTTTTACACATGCGTAGCTTTTAATGTCGATGTCTTCTTTAAACAATAAATACGTTCTAGAAAGTTCATTCTGCCCATTTTCGTTATTTTTTCAAATGAATTTTTTCATTTGTATAAATGGAATTTAAATATTCTATACTATAAAAATTTCAGCAATATCTGTGGTAGGTAAAAACGTAAATTCTTATGGGTCAATGAGATTCTGGTGAATATCTTCATTTGATTCAAACCCGATGATGTATAGCTGATCATTTACCGCAATTTTTTGAACGCGTAGTACTTTAACCAAAAACAAACTTTTATAGTCAATATAGGCTTATTTAATTTGACTACATTCACCGCTAATTGTTCTAAATTTTCTAATTTCATATATATATTTTCACACAAATACGTATAGATTTGAACTTTAAAAAATTGTGACTAATTTTGCATTATTTTCAATATGATAAAATTCCCCATAAAATAGACTTTTTTCGTATGAAAATATTCATTCGGCAAAAATGAAGATAAGTCCACGCCGTTGTATACATATATGTACTGATTTTTGTCTGTTTTTAATTTCTCACAAAATTTATAATCGATAGAAAAAGCATAAAGACAGAAAGGGATCAACGTTCTATGGTAGAATTTTACCGGCATTTCTAGTCATATTCTATCAGTAGTTAGCATGTGATAGGTTAAAATTTTTATTTTAATACAATTAAATCTAAGAAATCGAGATTTTTTAAATAATTCATATTAGCACATGATTACTAAATAGGAATAGGTTTTACCTATGAAAATTAGCTTTCAACTATTACACTTTTTCAATCATCCATCTGAACTTGAAGGAATATGGATTGCATATTTCAAGATGATTCTGGAAATATTATATATTATTTTCGACATTACATTTTTACCATAATCATTATTTTCATCTTTCGCAGTGTGAAAAGATATTATCTTTTCTGATAATCAAACTTTAAATATTGAAATCCTATCACATGAAAACTGTTACCGAAATACATAAAATGATTGGCCAACATAAAAAACTTAAAATTTTAAAAATTATCGAGAGAATCCAATATCTATTTTAGAATATTTTTCGATGATAAATCGTTAGTTTCGACAAAATTATAACGAATAAATTTTACCAAGCACGCGCAAACAATATATTTCCAGACGTCTTATATTTTTTGCTAACCGGCAGTTTTTAATTTGTAAAGATCTTAACAAAGTTAAAAGGTCAAAACAATTAAACTCGTCGTAAGGGTGTAATTAATTTCGTAAAAATTGTTTATCGCAAATATACTAAACTTTAACTACCTTATGTGGCACCTTCACATTTACAAAAATAAAATTTTGAGTTAAGGATATATTCCAGCCTCTCAAATCCAAAAGTATTTTTATTTGAAAATAGTTGAGAGAAGCCACTTATATTTTTTAACAGGATATTTTTTGAGACCAACCCCATTTTTAGTGTTTTCATGTACATGGATATCTTGAAATGTTTTTTCATAATAAATTAAAAATTTTTAAGTTCAAAATTTGTCAAAATGTTTGAACACATTGATGTAGTTTTGAAGAAAACTATAATTCTTCAGCGTTGAGTCAATTTATATAAAAATTCAAAAATAATTATTTTTAAGGGATCTTTTAAACGTATTACATTTTTTTGTTCTTTAATTTTTATAGGCGTCGTTAATTCCTCATCATTTGAAAGTTTATATTCGGTTTCGGTTTGAAAATTTTACTCTTTGATCCCAACTAAGTGATCTTTGAACGTTGAAAATCTCTTGATATTTTTGAAACTGAATATCCTTTCGGAGATTGGGAAAGAATCAAAAATATTTTTCAAATAAAAACTGACCTAAGAATTTTCACTGAATATTTTCATAATTCAAGGTATTGACGTGCTTTAACCCATGAAAAATTTTCAAATTATTATGCCTTGATAATTTCTTCCAAGAATTTAACATTGAGCAAACAACGTTTCTGAAAATATTTATTCCGAAAATGTTCATATTTTGATGAACTCGCAATAAGAACAAACATACAAATTTTTAAAAATACTTTTTTTGGATCGAAGATAAGGTAAAACTATCCTGTCGTCTTCGGATAAAAGTTTTCATTTACTTATGCCATTCTTTTTGGCTCGACTTACAAGAGTAAACCCGTCAACTCTCTTGTCTAGATAAAAACATCAAGTGTTGGGTGGTGTAAAACTCACCCTCCAAAAACCTTACTTTCAACTCACCCACAAAAGGCGGCTGTTCCTCTGAGGCATTGACTATGTGTAAAATAATTTATTTCCTCAAATAACTATAAATGTATTAACTTTTTGCATTATAATTGAACGAATATAGTATTTTTATATTATAATCTCATGCAACAATAAAGGATACACTTTAATATCGTTTAAGAAATTTTAATTCTTTATTACTCGTGTATCTTAGTTATGTTTTATTGCACACAAATTTACTACTCCTAGATTGAGGGCTCTAGAAATCTTTAAATTTACTAAATTTGTGAAATTCGCACCCAAACACAAAGTCTTAACGTTCTTGCAAGTCCAAGACTCCTAAGATCGATCTAGAGAACGGCTAATAAACCTGAATCGAGTAATTTTCTGCTACTTAGATCGATAGTGAATTAAAAACCCGCCTGGGTCTAAATTTTTAGAACGACTGCAGATAATTTAGAATCATAGTTATAGGCGTACCTCGACTTCGTTTTTTCTCTTTTGAGGAGCGACTTCTTTATCAAATTCAGCTCCCGAATGTATTTTCATTAAAAATAGGATAAGGTGAAACCCATTAAAGCTTCCTTCTTCGCATATGTCCCCTATTAAAGGAGACTTTTCTGGGTATCTGTGCCAAGCCCATGATCAACTTTTCTTCAAATCGTAGATCGAAATACTTATTAGATGTGAATAATCATAAAATTGATGGAACAGACAACAATAACAAAACTTCCGAAAAGAATCATTATGATAGCCTTTCGGCAGGAAAAGCTTTCCTTGACTTGGAAGAACCTAAGCCCACATCAGATTAGAGCTTAATTGCGATTAGTCAGATAACATAAAGCGGTCAACTAACTCCAGGTGTTTATACATGTGTAAAAATATTTTTGAGGAAAGTAATAACCATTGAATTTAAAAATACCTTCTAATATACCATTATAAAGACCTTCTAAAACGAAAATGTTTAAATTAACACTTAAAAAGCATAAATAAATCACAAAAAAGATTCATTATTTTTAATCATGTTACATGATACTGGATGACGCCAAAATGTTTAAAAGTAAAACTATTATCATCATATCGAGGAGTTTGTTATGATTATAGCAAAAATCAGCTTTAGAAACATACCAAAACCCTCAGATCAAATAAATAAATTTAATACTCTGATAAACTTACCGTGATCTGTATGATTCGTAAATATAGCTCTCGTAAAACCTTTTGTAATGATCAATGTAACTCGCTACATCCGATATGTCAAATAAAACGAACACTGAAACGATGAACTTGAACAAAATTTTGAAGTTATAAAACAGGATAAAAATCTTAAAAAATCAAAATTCAATAAAATGGAAACAAATGTATAAATATGTTTATATACTGTTTTAAGGCTTGCCAAAACGTGAATAACAATTAATGATATTAAGAATCTTGAATCTCTTCGAGCTGAAGATGCTTTTATGAATAATGAAATATTCTCTACGTTCAGAGTAAAAAAACCTTATTTTCCATGAGATCACTGGAGGTGGTTATGACTTATCTAACTGTGGCGTTTTTGTGGTATTTATTATGGAAATAACTAAAAGTATTCAATTCAAGTTGAAAGACTCGGGTCAGTATACTGTCAATATGATATTCTAAGGAATATAATCAGAGCAAGGATGAGGCTATTTAGTGTTCGGTAACAACTTTGCAGAAAAAGGACTCTTCATAATTTATATTGGTGTGAAGTTATCACTCCTTCATGTCTATCATAACTAGATCGTTGAGAACATCATTCCCAATATATCATTTGAATATAATATCACAACCCTATGCCTACAATAATCTGATTGGCATGTTTAAGCCAAATAAGCTGAAATCTAGCAGACCATTTTATAGATGGTGGGAATTATGAGTGAGAAAAATTTCAATTCAGATAAAGTAAAGCTGAGTGAAATTCTTAATTTTATTCAGGACGTTATATTAGGTTTTTGGATCTCAAAAGCAATCTTCAACCATATTTGTGTTTTCGCTGACATTTTAGATGAAATAAGTGTAAATTAATGCCACCTCAGAAGACTCGCCATCACCAAACGGAAAATAAATCTTTAACGACAGAATCATCAAATTTGGAATAATTTAATTCGACGTGTTCTCGATCTCAACAAATTTAAACAGTTTCGGCAAAACTGAAGGCTGTTTTATATTGGAAGGCACCAAACTCCTTTAATGACTTAAACTCTTAATTTGAATTGCCAGAAACATCATACATAACCTAAAATATGTGAAAAAACATTTCCTTTAAATAGAAATAGACTAACAATTATACCAAATTTACATGGTATCAAAGACTGGAAGAATTATTAAGAAATCATTACAACTGTATTCAAAGATTTTGCTACTCTCTTATTTTCAAACTAAAGATGGAAAACTTTAACTGACATGGGAGGTATCCTTTTAAAGCTCTCAAGGATTTTCTTAGTTATTCACAGAAATAAACAGAAAAAGACATCCCCTTTGCATACAGTGGACTAAACCGCGCAGACTGTAAATATTGCACTATTTTCTGAGAATTACATTTATGTATTTACCATCAAGTAAATTCATACTTTGCCTTATAGAATCCACATAACGCACAATTCGGATTAACACACTGACCGAATTCAACCAGATGAATGATTATCATTCGAAAGCAAGGAATATTTATTTGTAAAAAATTTATTTTTTCCTATTAATTCACATAGAAGGATCAGAAAACGTGATAGAATATGGCATATCAAAAGCGCATGAACGTACTGTGCGAAAATCAACACGAATTAACTGATCCATATTCGATGAACAAAATCAATTGAAATATCTTTTATCGTAGGGCCATAGCTACTTAGCTAGGGTTCTTAAACCAAAAACAAAATTTTACAAGGCTAAAATATTTTAAAGTGTATGATAATTTATTTAATATATTGCGAAAGTTCCTAAATTTCAATCATAACGATTATAATATATGAAATAATCGCATATAAATAACTCCAATTTAGGTTTAACTGAATCAAAAATCAGAGTTTTGTGTGAATGTAGAATACATACATTCGGTGGAAGGAGAAAAAGTAAAGTCGATAAATATACCCAGCTCTTATCATAAGAATTCGAACCTGATTCAACGGATTTGAAATATCAAAGGTCCATATTTCTACCATTTCGTGATTATGGTAAGGATTGAGCTGAATGTTTTCCACACATTCTCAGAGATATTTAGAAAGTTACGCTTTAAAACACAGGTTATTGATGGATACAAATTCGTAATAATCCTTGACTGTATACGTTAAACGAAACAACCGTCAACTATCGCCTGTCAAGTTCACATAAAATTTTGAAGGAAGCTTCATAGAATTCTCACAGAAAAAAATTTGAATGACAATTTTAGTTTAGCTTTATCTTCAAAAATTCGAAATTGAGGATCAAGGATAGATAAAAAGAACATATTTTTAAAGTTACTTGTAGAAAAATAGATCACAACAGTATTGAAATCTCAGAACGCCTCAAAACTCACGAAATTAGAAATCTTATAAACAATAAGAAACAGTTTTTCTTCTGCATCTATCAGCAAAAATATGTTTAACTGGGTATTTTAAAACAAAAAATGAGATAGATTACCAAAATAAATAATTTTCCAAAAATGATGAGTCGAAATAATCGACGTTAAAAGACAGATAAAATATGATGAACCTAACCACGCGACTTCGTAATTCGAATAACGAGTCCTCTGCGATGGTCGCATCTCTGGTAAATTGTTCATGTTTTTGAACTTTCATAGTTTTATTACTAATTTAATTAATTGAGCAAGATAAAAAAATTTATATAAAAAATCTGGTGTTAAGTTTGCTATAAATTTAAAAAAAAATTAATCATATTGAAGTTAAAAATTTTTATTCAATAGTAAATAAATATTCGCCATCTGACAGAAAATGTTTATCCATTCGATTTACTACCCTTAACTGATATTGTGTAATTTTATTTACTTTGAATGGGATCAAAATAATTAATGTTAAAATATTTTACTTATTCTAGGAAACTTAAAAAAATGGAAATCTCTTAAACCATCGTCCACTCTGTCAATAATTAAAATTCAAATAATTTAAATTTGACATGTAAAAATCTAAATTCTTCTCCTATGGTATTTGTAAACAGCTGTAAACAAGGAATGCAAATATTTGAAAAAATATTCAAACCGTTCTTAAAACCTATTTTAAAATTTAGGTATTTTTGTGATAAAAAGGATGAAGTAAATTTATCATAGCTTCTTTATATGAAAGTTGTTTTAAATGTAAACCAAATATTTAAGCTTTTACAACACTTAACCCAATTCGGCACCCTTTCAAAGTACGAGTAATCTGATCGTCTTGAACTTTATCAAACTAATACCCTCACGCTCTCCTTGGCCATAAGAAAACCCTTTGAACTGAGAAATTAGTTCGTTGTGAAAATTTCACAAATTAGTTATTTGATTTTTAATGTAAAAGTTATTAGTCTCTAAGCTCTGACACAAAATTTAAAATCACAATTTTTGAAATTTCTGCAAAATATTTGATAGAGTAAGAATTTCAGCCTATTTCACAAAATTATGGGTGATGACTATAAAACGTCAAATATTTCAACTAAATTATTCCTTAAAATTAAATAACATGTAAATATTGCAAAAATTTATAACTTATTCCTGTAAAAATAAATAATTTCTGAAATGATGAAAAATAGTTTTGCACTCGCCTATTTTATTTTGAAAGTGTTATTTGAATTATGAAAATAATTTCCCATAGAATAAAAACTGTTTTAAAAATATTTTTCGAGGAAATCAGATAGTTTCATCTGTTGAAATAATATTAAATTGACTAAACATTCTGATGAATGATTATTTTTTCACGAAAGAAATAGAGAATATTAAATCAGACGTAGATAAATAAAGAACAAACAAATCTTCAAAAGTAAAAATGCTAAATAAGAACTTAATCAAAAAGGACATTATGTTTACTGTTCACACTCACGCGGCGCTACCGCCATAAGAATCTTTCGAAAAAGATCATTCTTAAAGCTCTCATAAAGTTATGTTTCAAAACAGGTACAGCCCAAGTGTACGGTACAGCAATTGTATTTACATAAAAGTATGACATATGCACCGCCTTTTTGTCATAAACCATAAAAAATTATAAATGTTAAAATCCGCTAAATAAGAATTAAAGGTACTTTTATTAAATTATTTTTTAAAGTTATACTTTGTGTTTATTGACATTTTTAATATGATTTATCATTAAAATCAGTCACGAAATATATTAAAGTCAAAATTTTATCGTATAAGATCAATAAATTGAATTTTATTTTGTATCAGCAAATAAACAGGCGGTTGCATATTGATTTAGATGAAACTTCAACCTAGTTTCTCAAAATCTGCTAAAGTCCAAAATAACTTGTCAAATAACTATATTTAACGCCGTTTTTTATTGAAGCTTGCATGTTTCCGTGTATTCAGCAAAGAGTCCATTTTTGAGTGAACGCTGAAATAAAAGCATTAAAATACAATCTTCAATAAGGCCTTATTTTTCTTAAAATATCTAAAAATAAAATCGTTAACCCTTTCCACACATAGAGCACATTGAACTTCATCCTTGGAAACGAGTTTTTTGCAAATCTTTATTCTTAATTTATACCTACTTTTGAATGGTCCGTTGTGAAACTTGAGATTAGACTCAGTAAATCCTTCTTAAATCTAGCTTGCAATTTTTCTGTTTTTCGTTTTTTCGAAACCGAAGAAAAGAGTTTATGCATGCCTTTGAAGAGAGATCGAAAGTTCTTGGACAATTCAGATAAATCTTCGTTGCTGATTATCTCTTCATCATCACGGTTCATTGGTTGAACAGAATAAGAGAAGGAAATCAGCATTCTCTGAACATCGTAAAGGAATTCTTTTTCTTTATCATCTATGTTGACCGTGCTTAAATCTTCAGAAGGATTTTCTAGGTGGATTCTTTCCACGCTTGGCCTCGTTTGAGAGCAAAATATCTCCGATTGATCATCATCTGAGTCAAGTTGCTCGACGACCACGGGAATCAACTGCTTATCTTGATAATCTGTCGATCTGTAATTTTGACCGCTCGTAATTCTTTGTTCAATAAAGTTCCGAATGCTTCTAAGTTTTCAAAAATCTTACTATTCTCTCGTCAGCTTTGGGTGGTCTATTTGAGATTTTTCCTCGCCAACGTGTAATTTAAGGCGTTTATTTGGAAAATTATCTGATTTAGTATTTTTTGATTTCAACGAAGTTGTAGCCGTGTCGCCTTCAGTGATCCTGTGATCTTTAGGTTTAACTGTTTCCACAATAAGAGAAGGGTCATTTAGCTTCGAAGAAGTATGATGATTAGAAGGTTTACTATCAGCGACTATATCAGATATATCTTCTAAACTGAAACCTAAATTTGGCTGTTTAAGTTGTGAATAGTCAATCCTAGTTGATACATCCTTGACATCAGGGTTACACGAAACTCCATTCGTACTATGTCCGGTTACAGGTATATATTCTTGAGATCTCGGCTGAGAATAATTTCAATTGATTACCTCCATTGGTTCAGAGTTCCAATTCTCTGTCTGCACTACTACAGTGGCAGTGCGTTTTGATTCATGATTATATAGACGGTCCTCTGAAATCCTATCAGGAAAAAAATAAACCATAGGAGGATGGGCCACTATTATATCTCGGTGAGTTTGAGGAGAAAAAACAGTTTGTGTAAAAATTACAACGATAAAAATGCAAAACTTGTCCATGTGACAAAAACGTCTTCGAACTTACCGAGAATTAATCCGTATATTCGTAATTGCATATTATTATTTACTCCTGCGAACATGAGATTATTTAACCTTTATCAAAAAAGAGCTGAATCGTTTTTTGGTTATTCAAGTCAAGAATTTTATAAAATTTATTTAGTGTAAAACACTTATGATTTACCGCGCGTGCCATTTTATCAAATAACCGATTATATACTATATTTTTTGGTTAACAGAATGTATCATTTTTATCAACTTATTTCAAAGATATTAGAAATTAAGGGGAATAGAAGCTTATGGAATAAAAATTAATGATACATGCGCATGTTATTTTATCAATTTAGAAATAAAGATATTGTAGTCAATTAATAATCTCAAGTTGCTCCTTCGCCTATCCCGATTGTCGCATGTCCTCAACAATATCTAGTTTTTCAAAATTTTGTTATATTTTCTTTTACTTCGTTTTACTTGAATCTTCAACTTTAAGAATGGGCCATTCAAAAAATAAATTCGTGAAACAAACGATTTTTAAAATTTTTACCTCAATTTCAATGCTGAAAATTAAAAAAAATAAGTTATAATCGCGATTTAATTCTTTTGAAATATTTTTACTATTAATTTTATAATTTAATATACCTGCGACAATGTGATATGAAAACAATACATGGAAAATGAAATATTAAAAATATGAATCTTTGCCATGCAAACAAAAATTTACTGATTTCTAAAATTATTTTTTTCTTATTTTTGCAATAACTCAATCAATAATTCATAGTTTAATAGCCTATCATAGTGTAAATATTTGTCAATGCATCTTTTCACGTGTTTATTCTTTTCTCCCTTAACTTTATTTTGTAAAAATTAAATTCCTTTCGCATAAAAAATATTTTTCTCTTATTTATCCGTTCTTTTTAACATCAATATCGAAAACTATTCAAGTGATGTATAAATGTTGAATATTTTTGTTAAAAATGCTATTTTAAGTTTTGGAATTTTTTATATTTTCGGTGTTGTTTATATTTACATCCATAGACTAATCTCCACATCTTTCTCTTGGCTCTTTTGGGTTGTTTTCGATCAAAAACTCTGTTAAAGTAACAATACTTTTTCGATGTTTATGTATCTTACACAAAAAAATCAATCATTTTTCGTTTAAAGAACAACCTTATTTTAAAGATAATTTCAAAAAAAATTTATTATAAGAGTTATGATTATGCACATCAACTACTTTCCATGAGGTATCATTTAAAGTCCATAAAACTTTTTGGAATTGTCAATTTTTGTATAACCGATTCAATTCTTAAATAATAAAACACAGATGTTGAAAAAAAAATTAGTCAAAGTTAAGAATGTAATATTTATTCACAAATCACATTCTAATAAGATGTAACTTTCGGGGTTTCACCCATTTGAGTTAACTTTAAATAAAAAAATTACTTATTAACTTTAATTATCAAAAGTTGTATTTTAAAATGTAAAAGTTTTCTTTAAAACAACCATTAAGATCTTGAGTTTTCTCCTCAACTTGACAATAAATAGACCCTTAACCGTTCTATTATTTCTAGCTACACCACAAATAACTAATCTATTCGAATTGAAAAGTAAATATAAGACTCAAATTTAAAACGACGATCATTTCATGGAGTGTTTATTTCGAAGCTCGGTTTTTTTATCTGCTTGACCACCATATTGATGTTTTCAAGAATTTTCAAATTTTCTAAAATGTAGCGAGAAGTCGCCTGATAAGAAAAAGAGCCATAATATCTCCGACATATGCTTAAGCATCTCCTCCATACACTGCACATTTTTGACCGTGTGACACAAAACATTCATACTATTCACAAAACAACGGCGATCTCTACTTTAACTTCAGGTCAAGTAAAATAATCAAATAACCCTGTTTCACTTCTGTTTATAATTGATCTCGTAAACACGTCAAACCAAACATATTCTATAAAAATCGAAGTATTGAACTGTTCTTTATTTCTAAACTCCAATATTAGCCGTATACATTACCTTGTTATTTATGATTAAATTAGATCCTTCAGGGGGTCTGGATCCGTGAATGTTCTGGGAGAGACGATTGTGAAGTAGAGCATTCAATGTATAACTACAGATCCAAGAGAGTTCTTCGAAATCTTAGGAAAAGGACAAAATACGTTTTGACTTTCTGATGAATAAATTCATCAGAGATAGTTTGACTCCTAATCTGTCAAATAGAGGGTGCGATTTTGTGTCAAGGTGACTCTCACATTATCCGGCACCAGATGATATAAAGAATTATCTGTACAAGGTTGCAGAAATGTCGAAAAATTGTTAGTAAGTCGACCTACAAAAACGTAGATACATGATAACCTCCTTTGGAAGATGTCTAGATAGGTTTGATTTATCTTTATTTCACAAAATATATTTAACTGATAATTATTATTTCATGTTTTCTCAAAACTATGACAAATATCTCTGTTTCGAATGCTTAGAAAAAATCTATCGTCAATATTTTACTATATCTAAATTCAGAAAGTACCTAAGAATCAGAAACTTTATTAATTCCATTTTAAAGACCAGCAATTACATATATATGTATGTATTGATGATATCATCCATCTTAAAGTTTTAGGATGAATAATATGATTTGAAAGACGTATACATACAGTTTTTGATTAATTTTTTCAATTTCATAAAAATTTTAAAAGTTCTAAATTACTGTCGACTATTACTGAATTTTTAATTAGTCTCTGATATTATCTTCGTTCTGACATTTTAAGACAACTAATCTCTTTGTATATAAAGGGGAGTTAAGCCTAATCTTTGAGATATCGGGTCAGGGTGCTAATTAACGATTCTTCTTTATTTCTTCTCTTGTGTATAAGCATTATATGCTGAAAATTTATAAAACTTGTGTCTTTATCCAAACTTCTAATTTTTTATGTTGAAATTATAAACTTAAAGCAAAATTAATTGATTGTAAAACCTATTAAAAATTATTTTACTCTCTCATTTTAAAATTTTTTAGCAATTTCATTGTATTTGTATTAAAATCTTTAATGACAGTAATTTGAATAATTCTCTTGGCGAGTCGAATTGATAATTTTAGGATTTTACATAAAATACAAAACAAACTTCATGAAAACATTAAATTTTTGTAACTAATTGAATTAAATCCTTATATGTCGATTTTTAAAGAATTAATGAAAATGAATATCAAATAATTTTAAGACAGGATGTCAATCATTACTTTTTAAGCCAAAGCATTTTACACGTTGTTAAACATGTGTAGTGGTGAAATCTAACCTGAGATATTTTTTCATCTTATAATTTGACCTTTTAATTCTGCAAGATATAAACATTTACGTTTTTAAGTTTTCATGCATGTTAGTCTTATTTGTTTCAAATTCAACCTAGGATTGATTTCGTTCAATTTTACCTTCAAAATATTTTTGATTGGTTAACATGATGAACTTTATTGTTTTTGATTTAAATATATCAGAATTGTAAGAAAAATAAAATTATAAAACGTTGCGTCTTTTACAATGAAAATAAATCACGGTTGTGTTTTCTTTGTTTCCGAAGTGCATTGAGATTCCTCAAGCAAAAATTATGTTCATGACTTCATTCGACATAAATATTTGAACTATTTTTCGTCAATTTTTCAGAGTACTTTTGAAAATTTGTCTTTCTTAACTTGTTCATTACACAATGAAAAAATGTTTCGTCTCTTATGGTTGACAAGAAACATCGTAATTATATAATAATAGGAAAATAAAAATAACTTTTATGAATAATTAAGATTAAAACCTTTGTAATTGATCAAATCAAAAAAAGATGTTTGATATTTACCTCCCATAAAATTTATAAAAACACCATCATCTTGAATTTAAATTTCCAAAAAGCTTCCGAAGCAATGAATTTTATCTTGATTCTAAAATACCCTTGATTAAAAAAAAGACTTGAGGACACTCATCTGAGTGAAAAAGAAGATATATTTCCATTTTAATATATTTAGTTTTAATGGCCATACATTCACATTGGTTTTTCATTTTTTAACAAGATGTCTTCATCAAAGTTTATCTTTCTGACTTTGTTACATTTTAGGTTTAAAGATAATTGCCATTAATTTAAAGTAATTAACTTTATTCTTTCTACTTTAATTCTGTACGAACAGATAAGCCCATTTAAATACATATTACTCAATTATTATGTTAATCTCATTAACAATTATGGTTTTAAAGTTATTCAAATAGTACACTTAAAATATCATATCATGATAAAAAAAAAGAATTATTTATATATTAGCTTCAATAAATAATCTTAAATTTCTGATGTATGCGCAAGAATTTTCTTTTTTTATTTTGGTTTTATTTATTTATCATACTTAAAAACTAATTAGATATCAAAAGTAAAAATGATTATTCAAACATTTCAAAATATGTTAGGTTAAATTTCCATCACTATTTTTAGATTATAAAAGTGAATATATTTTCTAAATTATAGGCTTGAAATATTGCAAAATAATTTAATTATTTTTTTAAGAAAAAATTGCCTTCAGGTTTTAAGTTGTGAATCATTTGTAATAAATATGCACTAGTTTGCAAAATTATATCATATCATAAAAACAGAGCGAAATGTTAAATTCACATATTTTTTAAAGTTTTTTTCTTTGAAAATGAAAAAAATAAACCAACGTGAAATATATTATTTCATTTTTTACCTTTTTAGAAATAATTATGATAAACAGGACATATAAAGTTAAATTATCTGTCAAAAAATTTACTTTGAACATATTATTCAATCTGAAATTATATTTCAAATAATAGTATAATATTCTGCCATAATTTGATATTTATTGAAATAACATAAAATCACACAGGTTTTCATATTTCCTATATTAAGATGGAATATGCTACCATATTATAAACTGACGATCTATTTATGAGAGATAATAAAAAAAGATGCTAACGGCCTTTTAACTATCTCGAATGAACTTTTGAATAAACAAATAAAATTGTCTGTCTTTTTGAATATATAAACTTTTCTTAAAATCATTGTAAAAATACATGATCTGAAAGACTTTTTCTATCATTTATTAATTTAAATAGATTATTAAAGTAAAACGTACACCATTCTATTTGATAAAAATATTAAAGAGGAAAAATCCCATACAACAAGAAAAGTGAAGAGTGGACATATTTTTTCAGAAGGATAAACCCTTGAATAAGTCAATATTTACCGGTTTGTTAAGATTAAATCAAATAAATGATTCAATAAAACTAAAAGTGGGATTTACACTTTCTGTTAATTCAAAAATCAAGAAACACATTTGAAATACTTAAGAAGTGAAAACGGATAAAGACCATTTAAAAAATTAATGTTTATGGTTTTTCAGAATGAGTTAATCCCATTTTTGACTTTATAAAAGTTAATTACATAAAAATATTTTCTCCAGTAGAGTTCTTACATTTGAATTTCTTAAGATAAAAACTCTTCTCGCGTTTATGAAAGTGTGGCCTTTTTACAAAATAACACAAATACTTTCATTTTAACTATGTGGCCAATTACAACCCCGCATTGACTGAAATAGAACCGAAAATAATCACATGAAAGTTATGCTTAAAAAAACGGGAAACATGAAACTTAAAGAAAAAACATAAATTAACGATATATTATGAATCAAATCTAAAGATGCGTAGTGCTACTATTGTAAATCTTATTTAATATCATGTAAAAGCTGCAGAGTAGGAGCGATGAATCTTCTAAAATTATCAAATCACTTAATTATGAAAGAAAATTTATTTCAACCATATTAACATTGAAATGAGAGAATGATAGAGATTAAAATAATATTAGATAGTGATTGAAGTTTAATATTTGATTTTTTCATTTAAACATAAGATTTCAAGAAAACTCATAAAGATCAATTTTATAAATGTTATGATTTTTAACACAACAAAATTAATAAAGTTTTTCAAAAGCCCATTAAATGAGATTTCTAGCAATTTATAAAAAATTATAATTTTTTAACACTCAACTGGTCGTTTTCAGCTTTCATCACAACAGTACACTTTTTTCGAAAGAAGCCCTAATTACTTTTCTTTCTCCTTGTTATAAGAAAATTATAGTAGAAGATAACACATGAATGTCTTGTTGACCACTCCATTGAAGATGGCGATCAAAGTAAAATATTTAACTTTTTTGATAACAATTGTAATTTACCACTTAAAAAAACTATCTTTGACTTTTATCATGTAACTTGTATTCTCAATTATAATCACAAAAAAATATTGATGAAAAGCGTTTATCAAGAATTTTGATTTATTTTAATTTTCCCAATATTTGGGTAGAATCTAAAGACAAATATACAAAAGCAATTTAAAACACTCTTATAGTTTAAATATAGACAATAGACTTCATTGAATGTGATGAATTCTGTGATTTATTTGAATTGATTGAAAAAATTTATTTTTTTATAGTTTTTACACATTATTTTAACTCGAAGCGCATTATATGCCTCAAACAACAAAATTTCCACGTCTGTTTGTATTAAGTTTTGAATATGTACTCTTTAAAAAGATTTTATTTCATGGATTTCAGACATAAGTAATTTGTGAAAATTAACCCCTTGAAGTAAAAATTAAATTTTGGTAGAACACAAAAAAATGTTGAAATTTATTTCGGCATGTAGTAAATAACAGAATACTTTGATAAAAACATAGCCTGTTTGAGTTTTTGAAAAATAATTGACCTTGGATAACAAAATGAATATCCTAAAAGTTAAAAAATAAAATATTCGTGTTTATCTATTAATTTAGAAATTGTATCTCAAAACGTATCATAATTCCTACCGAACAGTCATTGTTAAAAATATGATAATTTCTTTAAATAGTTCATAAAATGCGAAAAAATTCTTTCTAGGAACAAGAGATTATTTAACAAATTCAGTTTTTTTAATTATTTTTTTCAAATTCAATTTAAATCAAATACTTTTTCATTTTTCGAAGTTCAGAAGGTATTTTTATAATATTCTTGTAAATTAAAAATAACTCAACAATAATTTTTATTTCGAAAGCATGAAACAAAGAAAATTAAAGAACTACACCAAATTGTAAATTGAATATTTATTTAATGTTCCTATCAAATTATCGGAATCTTAATAAAACTCAACTTTTCTCTTTAAATGACGTTTAAAAAACATGAGGAGCATAAATTTAAAGGACTACCTCCAATTTTTGATTGATGAATTTTAACTTTATTATCAAGAATAAAAAACGTACAAAATTTTTTGACAACAGAAGAAATCATTAAAAGAGAACCTTTTCAACTATCATATTTACTTTTTTAGATTTTTCACGATTTATGTGATTTTTAATCATGTTAATTGATAGTAAAAAAATATTTGAAGACAACATTTGAAAATTGCAAAACCTCAAGAATATTACTTAACTACTATTTCAGCAAAGTAAACACGCCTCTCATTTAACCACATAGAAATGTAAGTTATAAAATTAAAAAAATGAATTTTTATTAATATTTAGGGTTTGAGAAGTCTTTTATTGATGAGGAATACTAGATTCAATGTTACGAAAACATCTTATTACAAGAAGAATTAAAAGAAAAAAAATATTTTTCTCAAGAACAACAGCGTTTAATTTTTGTTATGCTCCCATCAGCATTTTTAGTCCATCAATAATTGAGCCGAATTTCGAAGAGAAAGCTTTTGATATATCTTGTTCCACCGTAGATCTATAAAGTTTGAAATAAGCTTTTTTTATTTTTTTCATGTCAATCTAAATAGAGTTATGTACGAACCTCGCAACGAGTACAAATTATAATAATAACCAAATAAATGTCATCCGTTTTAATAGCCTCATGGAGAAATCTGGCAAAATATTTCTTCAGCTTTCGAGAAATTTCGACTCAATTAGAATAAAATTAAACCTATCGATTTCAATGTAGCCTCATATTGTCCCTTATAACCACTCAAATAAACAGCAACACTTTCTTTGTGTTTCAATATATGAATTAAATTTTACTTCTTTGAAAGATTGAGTGAGACAAGCCAAATGAGCAAAGCTAGATTTGCAAAATATTGGAATAAGATTATCTGATGCACTTATTTTAATTGACGAATCCTTGATGGTAAAGTTGTAAAATACCTTGTGAATTTTATTAACCTCTTCGTTAATCATACCTATGTTTGCAGGTCTCGTATCTCTAGATGTCTACGATCTGATTCGAAAAATACAGTCATTAAAAATTTAAGGATTTTGCAAAATGATCCTGATGTTTTCATATTGATTCTTCCTAAGAGATCTTGTTTAAACACTCT
This sequence comes from Neodontobutis hainanensis, assembly GCA_024349245.1. Taxonomy (NCBI): domain Eukaryota; kingdom Metazoa; phylum Chordata; class Actinopteri; order Gobiiformes; family Odontobutidae; genus Neodontobutis; species Neodontobutis hainanensis. The sequence continues at coordinate 67,134 of JALDNG010000723.1, forward strand.
ATATTTTCAGATTCATACAAATTTTATACTCTTTACAAATTGCAGAAATTTGCTAAAAATAACGTCTGATATTACACAGGTTGAGAACGCGAAGTCAAAATATGAATGAGTATCTTGTCATTCGTTCCAAAGTCCTTGATTACTTCAAGAATAATACAAGTGCTTTATTTAGAATGTATGCATCTAATTGCGGACCGATGTAAAGAAGACACGATGTGAAATACTTCAGTTCATCTTTCAGTTTAAAGTCAAGCTCTTTTATCAAGATCTTTATAATTGTCTTTTTAAACCTTCGAGTATGCTTTCTGAAACTCTGACTTAAGCTGTTCTCTCTGAAAGCTCACAAGATGAGTTAAAATAGAAAAAAGTGTTTTTTCATCAACTTCTAAATTTTATAAAATTCAAAAAACTAAATGAATCAAAACACTTTTTAATAACAGTCACATCATTAGCCACTGAAGCCTTTAAATCGGGACATAGAGTTGAACCTTTGTTCGTATTCTATTGAACATAAGAATTAAACCATATTTGAAGAACCTGATTTTTAATAGAAGTCAAACATTGACATTGTGGATACGGAGGGAAATTCAAAACTATTATAAATTTTAAATAATTTAAAAGCTAAAAGTATCATTTTGTTAAATTATTATATTGAATGCAGTTCACGTTGAGATCGTTAAATATTTATGTTTTTTGAGATTTTTTAAGACATAAAATATTTTAACTGTCCCATTCACAAAAAATCGATCTTTTATATTATTTTATCAAATTTTAAAATATTTTTATTCAATATATTATCGTCTCATTTTAATTTCAAATTTTGAATCATCTGAATTATGTAAAAATTTTAAAAATGAAGAATTTTGAAATATGAGTTTCCATGAACGTTGCCAAATATAATTACGTATGATTTAGTTTTATCTCATACAATGGTTTTATCCAATGGTAGAAAGATTCAAAATGTTTTAAAATATATCATTTATTCAATTTTAACCGTTTATTAAAAATAAACAGAATTATTAACTCACAGATGACACTAAATTTATCATTGTTATTATTATTTATCTTTTTTTTAATCTGAAATTCGACTACTTACATTTAGAACAATGAATCCATGAGATTCTAAGTAAAACACAACCAAATTTTAAAATTAAGGGTTTTTACATTATAAATAAAATTATATAAATTTTATGATAGGTGGCTATGCGTGATACAGTTCAATCTGTGATTAAAAAAATCATTTCTGGATCGTTCTGAGAAAAAATAATATAAATATCAACATTTAAAACGAATAACGACTTCTAATTTTCATATTTTTATAAAAAAATTGTTCATGATTTATGATAGACCCAAAATAATTATTTATTTAAAAAATGAAGTATTATAAAATTAAAGAATAATTTTCATCAAAATTTATAAATTTATATACCTGTCCCTTTGTTATATTATAGTCTAGATAAAAACAAATCGATCGAGAAATATTAAGATCATTTTGATTTTTAAAAAGAAATTTTCTTTTATATTTTAGTAATCAAAATAAATATCATAGGAATCAGAATATTTCTCACTTAATAAGATTGAACCATCAAAATAGTATCAAAAGCTTGGATTTTAATAGTTTTTAACGTTAAATTAATTGTATGAAAATCAAGTTTGTGATATTAGACGTATTTAAATCTGATGATAAATTGAGGAGATTATATCATTTTTCATGACAGAAATATATCTTCAACAAAATATGACTCTTATATTTAGTGCGCTTTATTATTTAGTTCTGGAAATTATATAATAAGAAAATAAAATATTTTTTTTATAAAGATATGTAAATTTTTAATATTTTAAATCTAAATTGACATCACAAAAAAGTATCAAAACGATGTTTGGTTAACTGAAGAATGTAAAACATTACTCTAAAATTCATGTACTAATATTTAGCTATTATCTCAAGCTATGCACATGTTTAAGATGGATATAAAATAAAAAGAATCTATCTATAAAAAATACTTTTTTTAGCTTTTTTGTTTGGATCTTTCATATTCTTTAGTTAATGTAAAAAATACGTCTTAAGTTTTTTAGTTTGTGATCGTCTAAAACTTGTTCTCTTTTTTAGATATTTGCTTGATAATTTACGATAAAGCTAGAACGTTGTCGAAAGGATTTCTAATTGTTTATATAATTTTTATTAAATCTATCGGTTTTTAATTGAGCTTAACTTCTCGTATGTAATCTTAAATTATTAAAATTTGGATTAAGTATCGTTTTAACTAATTTTGAAAATATAAAACTTTTAAGAGAAATTCAAGTGATAAGTTCATTTGAATACTGTCTGCTATAATACCTAGGTAAAATTTAAATTACAATTTAATACTTTTAACGGTAAACGATTAACAGTTAAATCATAAATGAACTATAATAACCCAAATCTCAAAAATCATCTGTTTCATAACATAATCTTTCGAGACAAAAGTAAATTCCTTGTAAATTAAACCACATAGTATTTTTGTCAGAATAAATTTTGCAAACATCAAAATTATTAAATTTTTATATTCTTGATATCGGTGCGCTATTTTTATTTGTTGAGATATGCACATATAATTTACTCAATAATAAGATTTTATAATTAATCCCATCATTTAATCCGTTTATGATTATAATTATTAAATTTGTATAAATACTTGAAAATGAAATACTTAGTGGACGTATTCTTAAATTTAACACTCTCATATTTAAGAAAATTTTATTTGAAAAATTCACTAATGAAGAAGCTACAATCAAAAATGACACCTTTAATTTACTAAAATAAGAGTTTATGCCAAATAAATTTTACTTAATTATATTAATCTGAATTTATTTTATTTGAAATAAATATTTTTGCAAGATACATAAATTGAAAATTGATCGTCATAACAGACATTCCAAAGAATTTATTTTAGGGAGGTATCAATCTGAAGTTGAAAAAGAAGAAGATTTAAACGTAATCACAATTTATAAGATTATGTATTACATGTGTCTCAATCATATTGGTGAGTACAATGACCATTAACATTATGTGCACAAAGAGGAAGAATAAAATATCAAATTTTTCCCAGTTAAGATACTATGAAAGGCCTTCTTTGGTTTTTATTGACTTAAAACGATTTTAACTAATACTAAACCTGGTTCATTTAAATGATTGATATTTAAGAGTAAATTCTGATTTTAAAAATGCCCAAATACAAATTTTCCATTATTTAGATGAAGGTAATCATATCCAAATCTTTTAATTCTTCTATAAAGTAGAGGCCTGAATATACACGAGTGGAATAACCACTTAATTTTACCAAAATTTAAAATCAAATTATTTCATTTTTTCGTATGTTAGTAAAAACGATGAAATATTTTAACCATTCTTAACAGTAGATAGGTAATTAACGATCAATTAAAACACGCAATAAATATGAAAGTAAGTCGCAAGAGTTAAATTAAACTTTCTGTATCTTCAAATTCAAAAAATTCATGTAACTTTAATTTCAACTTTAAGATATATGAATTAACCCTTTGATAGATAATCTTAAAAAATAGAATTATCAACTGCCTTATATTCGAGTTTAAATAATGTGTAAATTTCTTCTATTTTGGAATTATATTCTTAAAAAAATTTTATTCTAAATTAGATTATATTGTCATCATTTCAATTAATTGCATCGATCGAAAGTTTTCCATTTAAAACATATATTTTGACTGTCTTACACACAGATTTTGGAGTTATAATTTTGATTAAAATATATAGATAAATGGAAGAACGATCATTTTGAATATATATCATGGGTGGTAAATATGCTTGAAATATATCTGTGAGCTTAGGTTTATCCGTCAACCAAAAAAGAAACTTTATAAAATTACTGAAATTATTAGAGTTAGCTTTCTGACTATAGATTCATCACTTAATTGGCTATAATGATTGTATTCACCCTAAAATAACTTATACTTGCATCCCAGTTACAAATTCTCTGAGGAAAACAACATCTTTCAATTTATTGTCAATTTTGAAGATATTCATTAAAATATTGGAAAAGTAGTGTGAGATAGGTGCCTAAATTTGCATTGATTAAAATATTCTTATATTTTGGCAGAATCGCGATTATCAATAAATAAGACAAATTTTGTAAATATCCGAATGTGGCTCTTGCACAAAACTGAATATTTTATGCATCGTGTGAAAATTTCACGATTGCCCTATTTTAGAAAAGAATCGTTTGAATGAAGTTCTCAAATTTTTATAATATAGGCTTCAGGATAAATATTTATCAAAGAGGTTTAAAAACTTAAATATAAAAATTCTTACGACTCTTACATAATTAATGTGTTGCTAGTTTCACAGCTACCCTGTGACAACTACTCAAGTAAAACAAATACAAGTTCTAACTTTGCTTTAACAAATTACAAATACTGCGTGGTAATCAAAAGATTCAACCATACAAGCCTAGAAGGAGTAATTTTTATGGCACTGAAATCTTTGTCAATTTTTAAATATTCTTTCATGATGAAAGATAAAATTCAAAATTTCACAAAAAATGAAACTAAAATGGTTATATACCTGAAAATTTACAAATGGCGGATATTTTGAAACGTGCCACCAGTCAAATTAATATTACATAAATCAAAAATTAATAAATGTAACAAATATTTAAATCCGGATATAGGAAATTTAAATTCTGTGAAAATATTTTAAATTGGCTTCTAAGATTAAATTACTGATGTAAAATAAAAAATGATTTTTTACAGTCAGAAATATGATAGTGTAACAATTTTAGTCAAATCTATTTTATTTAAGAGAAATTTTGAATAAATATTTTCACAAACGTATTTAAAAATCAGGCAAGATTTAATACAACAACGTTTTACATCTTCTCAGACATTGACCATAACAGGCTAATGTACCACATTTATAAATAAACCAACGGTTAGATATATTTTTATTCAAATATGATTGTTTTACCTTTGAAAAATAACTAAATTTAAGAGATTGAGATTTGTAAAATTTTATGTAAAAGAAAAATTTGTTCAAATATAATACACCTTTTTTACTTGAGATATCATTTGTCAGAGTTCCCGTTTATGGTTGAAAATAAATTTATTTCGACAATTTTAACTTTTAAAACACAATTTTTAAATAAAATTCACATGGATATTACGATGAGAACAACAATGGTATTTTTTCACATTCATGATTCAATACTTGAGGTGTGGGATAAAATTTAGATAATAAACCTCATATATATTTATTTCATCTGCCTGAAAATTAAAAATTTTTAATGGTCATTTTTAATTATTTTATTTCATAAATTTCTTTAAAAATTGAATATTTATGCTCCCGAATAGATTTTAGCTATGTAGAGAAATTTATATTAATGAGTTCTTTTCATTTTCCTTCAATCGAACAATTCTGACTCATGTGTGATTGTAGCTTAACCTTCACATAATAACATAAAAATAAAAAATCCCATGATTACAGGATATCTCAGTCAAGCAAAATCAAAATATCACTCAGTTACAAAATGTTATATCACCTTTCAACTATGATTTGATTAAATCTTCAAATTCTTGTCATGAAAACACGCCAATCCATGTTGAAGTTTTATGATTCAGATATATTGTTTATATTATTTTTTCTTTTATCTATCTTACACAAATTTGGCAAAAATAGATTCTAGAAAGGGTCAATCGATTTGGATGTCAAGATGGTCTCATGATAAGAATATTTAGAGAACTAATGTCGCATAGGTACAGTCGAACTCGTGAGCAGAGGAGACTGTTAAGATTTTTGAAAGCGAGAGTCAAATACGACAAGGTTATTTGTTTCCACGAGGAAAATAAGTCGAAAATAGATATATAGTTAAACGGTGGAACCTGGAAAGCTGAGCTTCAGCGAAAGGTATGTAAAAACGTATAAATTCTTCTAAGGAAGCCATGGTAGGTTTGAATCATATTTACTCGTTAAAAATGACAGAAATGTGTTTGATTTTTCATTATCGAATAAATATCTCTTTATCCTATAAATTTCAACAGTAACTTTATTGTTAAGATAAATCAAATAAATAATAAAAGAATCTGAAGTTTGCAATTATTAACCAGATTATGAATTTTTAAAAATTCTGATTTAAACGTGATAAATACTTTTTATACACATTTTTAAAATGATATAGTTTATTTCGTAAGAAAGAAAAAATCATGAATTTTATTTATTTTCAGTTTTAAGAAATATGCATTCAAATTCTTTGCCTATCATATCCAAAACCTAAATTATAAAATTTTTGATGTGAATCAACTTTTACAAATTATTTCGAAAACGATTAATTTGATATTACTGATAAAAAGCACAAGATAAAAGTCTCAAATGGGTCCTCAATTTGAGAAAACATTTCATGCAAAACAACAAATAATACTACATTGATTACTTGTTCGTACCGTATTTAATTATTCAGTAATCAAAATTTGATTGATATATGTCAAATATTTATTTTACTTTCAGAATTATGCTTTCTTTTCAAACATAATAAATGCCTCTATGATCATTTCTATTCAAATATTCTTCAGTTTCTTTTTAAATTTTCACATGATTAGTCCATAATCTGTCAATGAAATGCTTGGATTTGATGTTAATATAGCTTCTCATGAAATTTTAAACTTAGATTTATAAATTCTAAGAATGAGAATATTATAAAAAATGAATTTTTAAAGTTAAAAATAACCAACTTATCAACTCTTTTCATCTATACTTTTCCATTATAGAAAAAATTAATGATTTCGTTCCTTTTGAAGTGCTAGAACAGTGCTGTATAATCTTTATCCTGGAAACTACAAATTTATAATTTTTAAAATTTTATAATATTTATTTTTTATAAATATCTGCAATTATACTTGGTTATATTTTTTATTTTGAAATCAAATACAAAACATTTTATACATGCTCAGACGACTCACGAGCCTTCATGTATTTGTGATGTCAAGTATTTGGTAAATTCACAATCTATTTTATGCCATGAGTATGAATATTTTCAGAATTTCCCGTGATTTCAGTCAATTAAAATATTTACGTAAATATGTTATGATATTTTATCTTGTTATTTTTTCAAAATATTTGAGTCAAATAGAGTTATATTTTAGTATTTTTTGATTACACGATATATTTCTGATATTTTTTCTATCGTGCTAAATCTTTGAATTAAATTTAACTTAAAATACCAAAATGGAACTCGTGTATCCTCCAAATTAAATAAACTTTATCTTCCACGTTAAAATATTCATTAGATATAGAAAACAATCCTGATAAAAATACGACTCAATGTTTTCCAATTAGAAATTTGAATCGTTAGTTGATTTGAACATGAAAAATTGTTTGACAATAAAGATCGTCATATATTTAACTCTTGGAAATGAGAATCATTCAGTAGATTTGAAATTTGCAGTTTAATAAAACTTAATATCCGACTGAAAATTGATTCAAAGAAACAAAGTGATTTATTAACATTCGAAAAATGAAAAATTCTTATTTTCAACATAGTATAAAAAAGTAAACTGAAAATATTTGAAGTTTATTTTGACTTAAATCGTGTGGTGTTTATGACTCGAAATATATGATTCTTGATATACAACTGCCAAAATTTGTGAAAAATAAATCTTTGAGTGTCAAAATTATGCTCTTTCAACCATAATTTTTATCATTTTAGGCAAAATGTTGATTTCAGTTTGATTTTAAACCTCATTCTCAACATAACTATATGATTTTGTGATGTACCATAAAACTGTAAATAAAAAATATTTTAGGCTTTAAAAATATCAACGTAATTGCTTATAATTTATTCTTTTAAGAATTGCTCAAATTGTTATTTGAAACATAAAAAAATAAAATTCATCCAATGAAATATATACGTGTATGAAAAAATTTAAATATCTACTTTATTTTTCATGTAATAAGAACAAAAGCCTAGAAATATCTCAAACAAAAAAAACATTCTCATTAATAAAGCTTAAAATATTCAAAATTTGAAAACTGAAAAACACTGAGAAAATTTTCTGAATTCATATATAAATCAAATAATTTAATTTAAACAAACAATGAACGAAATCGATAAATTTATGAATCAAAATGAATTGTTTTTACGTATTTATTTTAGCTCTAATCTGCACCTTCTATCATGGTAATTTACAACTCGAAAAATATATTATATATTACTCGAAACAGATAATAAGATCTTATTCCCAGATAAAAATTAATGTCATTCGATTTAAAAGTAATGTTTTTGAAACACACGATTATATGAAAATAAGCAAAAAATTTGCTTAGTCGATAAAATTTTGAAAGCAAAATTATAAAAGTTCAAGCTATTTTTATGAAATAAATTTTAGAAGATTGAATAAATTTTGTTTCATTAAATGGGAGAAATATTAAATTCTGAAGTCATACCTATCAACGGTTCAGGCAAAATAAGTAAACATAAATGTTAAAAATTTAAAAGGTAAAATTTTTCCTTGTTTAATTAAAAGGGGAAAATTTTCAAGAATAGTTAAATTTAAAAGACAGTTATAAAGTTAGAAAATGAAAATATCTATATTTATCATGAGACTGATTGTAAGTTATTTCGTTTTTAATCACACATAATATATTTCCTATTTGAACAGTGTAAACATCGATGTCTTTATGAGATTAACTCATTTAAAATAAACGACAAACTCTGAAAATCTTGAAATGTTTGAAGGTTCAAAATGTCTTTAAATTAATCACATTTTTGAGATCTCATCCGAAACGAATGTTTTGAAAACCTATTCATAAAATTCTTTCAGAGCTCATAAACTCAAAATATACATAAGTACTATAAAATCACACTTGAAGCAATCTTTGATAATTTCTTATATTTAATTTTATTTTCAATAGAAGTATTAAAATTTGAAGTGCCTTTGCATAATACTTATTTCTTTTTATCATTTTTCAGATAAATTTTCGCAAATTTTTTATAACTCTGAATGTATACTTTATTTTCTGAGTTAACCGAAAACTAGAAAATTGTTTAAAGCTTGCTAATTTTCATGTGCATCGAAATATGTGTGGGAAAATCCATATAATTATGTTCTGGATCAAAATTATACCATTTTACAGATTTGATAGTCAATGTTCATAATGAGACATATATTGATATTATCAACATTGTTTGAACATCTTTAAATAAGATTGATAATTTAAAAATAAGGGGAATAAATGTTTTGTTCTCAAGCACATTTTGAACCATGAGGGAACGAAATTTATGAATAATCTATAAACATGTTGATTCTTTCAGATTATTCAGTTATTTTTTCTTTGCTTATATGTGCTTTTATTTGATTCATGTGGTTAAATAATCCTTTTTTTGTTGATTTTAAGGCGATTAATCTGAATTATTGTCATGAAAAAAAATAATTAAAAAATGAATAATATTCGATTGTTTCTTCAATATTGGAAAGACCTCATTTTTAAGCAAATATGAGTACTCAGAGAGTACATCTAATGAACTAATTGATAAAATCTAACCTGAGACTTGAACGTGTTCAATCCTTTATTGTTTGAATTATCTTTTCCATTAGAATCTTCTTTTAGAAGGAAAACTGACTCAGTTTGATTATCTCGAGCACGGATGTGGGTTAACTTGAATCAGAAATAAATTGAGTTTTTTTTTATCGTGGATGAGAAATATGAGATTCGAGGAACAAGATGAGAAGTATCTGATTTCAGCTTTGTATCTTCTTGAAAATTTTATTCAGAATAAGAATTTTTCAAAATTGTCTGATGAACTGTTTGTTTTTGAGAAAGAAAAATAAATATTCTATATCTATCAGGTTAAGGAAAAAATATAATAAGAATATAACATAACAAAAATCGATTTACTTAAATTATTCTAGCCATAGAAATTTTATTCGCACACACAATATATGACTATTATTATTGTTATTATTCTATTTCCTGCTAAGAGTAAAAAAATCTGGGTTTTAATGTTATTCAATTTAAAAATTCTAAAAAAATATTCTGTTTAAATTGTCGTTATTATTTTCTATGAGCATTAAAAACATGAAATTTGATTTCTAAAATAACCTCAAGACATTTTGAACTAAATTTAAGAAAAAAATTTCACAACATGAATTCACACATACACTATGAATGATCATTTATAAAACGAATTCAATAAAAATTATGCAAAATAGTTCAGAATATTATTTGACAGGACACCATGAAGTCTTTTGCTAATGAAATAAACAAATTATAAAACATAAAATAATACATTAGGAACATTAAGGTTAAAAATGTTAAACTCATATTTACAGTCTATACATGGTATAAAAGATTTAATGAATCATAGTTGTGTAATTTTAAGTTGATTTAACATAAGATAACAATTTTTTTTATATTTAAAAGTATTAGATTTTCATTCTAAATGACGTCAGAAAGTCTATTTTAAATCTTCTTTGATAATCATTCTCTCTCAACGATAAGAAAATGATTACGTTTCATTGTTCACATTTTATATCTTTAGAAGGAGGATTTTATATAAAGTCCAGATTTCCTGGACTTTTATCTTTTATTATAATTTTTAATCCTTATCATTTTTATTAAATTTCTGATTTTTTATTTTATTAAAATTGAATCAGTCAAGTGGACTTAAAATCTGTAATTTTTTATGACATTAAAATGTTGTCTATAACTATCGTCGTTTCTCTACATAACTTATTATCGTTGTTACTTGATCACATACATTCAACAAAATTATTTAAAGTTAATTGCACACAATTTCAAAATATTTTATCATGCTAGTCAATCAAAAAATCATTCATTGTACTGTTATAAGAAAAAATTATCGTTTTTTTATTTTAATTTCAAAAGAATTTTGTACCAATAGATCAAAAGAGTTATGTGTAAATATAGATAATTATATCATTGCTTTTAAAATATTCGACTCCATAAAAAGAATATTAAAAAAATAATATTCATGATATTTATTTTTCTAAGGCATTAGGTATCTTTATGTAAAATAATGTTTTGAGAAAAGCACGATCAGTTGAAATTAAATAAATATTATACCAATTGAAGTTTCTTAATTCTTAAATTTATTTCTTGAACCTTGCTTAAACTAAAAAGCGAGAAATATGTTGGAAGCCATTCCTATGGAATTGTTCAATAAAACCTAATACCGATAACCAGACATAAAAATATCAAAATTATTTCTTGAAAATAAAACATAAATTTTGTTAATGTACAATTATTTATGAATATAAAAACAATTCTTTTCTTAAAATTCTTTCATTTCAAAATTGGAAATGAGATCAAATCAGATTTTAATTATTTATGTATTTTATCCAACTACTGAGAGATTCTTATGTTAACACTTCATTAAAGTTATTTCTAATTAGATTCTAAATTTTCATTTATTTTTATAAAATTTAATAAAACTAAATTTCCTACTTTTCATAAGTATACTAACCGTAAAACGTTATATTTTTCAAGGATTTAGACGATAGTAAATTCTTATACACTTATTGAAGAAATGTATTAATGCAAAAAACGTGAATTTCATGACTGTTCCTGATAGGAATGATTTTTGTATAAAATATTTATATCAAAGTTGAACATGTAAAAAGACATAAAATCTAAATACTACCAATTTTTATGTTGGGCATTTGTGAGTGTAAATGGGTTGATGTATTCAAATTGAGTTGATATGCATTTATAATACAAAGGAACTGTCAATATTATTTGTCTGTTTCTCGCATCGACCTATAATATGAAAAATTGTACAAAAGCTTTTGAATTGAGAAACATGATTCTTATAAAACATATAACAACCATTCTAAATTCCATTAACACTGAAAACCCAATCTCTGAAACATTTTTTCGTCGGGAAAATGAAATATAATTTGGTCTATGATATAGTATATCGGATCCTTAAAATCTAAAACCCTTATTGATATTCATAATTTCTCAAATGTCTCTTTGTAGGAAAAATAATTATGAAAATCTTTTCTTGTATTTCAAGCTAAACAGTTCTGTACTTAAAGAATATTTACCTTTTATCTGTTTTAAAATGTCTTAAAAGAATTTATCAAAAATGTGGTTCAACAAAGTGAACATCTTTAAAGCGTCTTTTCTTATTCTATGAAGCATTATGATTAATGTTCATAACCTTTTATTATTTGCTTATTATCGTCAATTTTATAACATTTATAACCGCGGAATGTATTTGATAATATTACAATTTTTATTCATAGAGTATATTATTTCACAAAATTAATTATTTGAAGGTTTAAAATTGATTTTTTGTAACCTGCTTAATGAGTTTATTTTTTAAACTATAATGTTGATGATAAAGAATTTCAAATATATCACACGTTTAAAGAATCAAATTAATGAAATAAAAAGATTTATGAGCGTGATCAGTTTTAGTCAATAAGTGAAAAATTATCCGCTGAAAGAACTATAAATTTCAAAATTCTAATAAAATGATCTTTAACAAAATTTGCCTTATGTTTAGAAATGATTTGTATTGTGGTTTATTTTTGACATAAATTTTAAAATTCATCCTGCATGATATGTCTCATTACTCTATGCTGGAAAATTACAAACATAATACTATCTTTCATTCAGAGATCATAAAACTGAGAATTTAATTTCATTATTTTTGAATAATAAAGCTTTTAAATTCAAATTATTTGAAACAAATAGATTTTTAAAGTATTTCTCTTTATTATTAAAATAAAAATAATATATATTTATTATATTTCAAAACAGGAAAGTCTAGCATCAATCGATGAGAGCTCAAAGGACCATTAAGGCAGAAAAAACTTTGATTTAATTGGCCGATGAGTTTGGGATTGTCATAAATTTCTGGTGACATATGAAATCATTAATTGTCTAAACAAAGGTGCCACACTTGGGGAAGAGGTTGAAAGGTCACAAGATAATAAGAAGAGTCACTTAGAGAAACGTACCATCACAAAAATCTCAAGGAAATAGAACTGATATATTTGAATAATCATTTCTATCAAAAATAAATTGGCAAAATATAAATGAACCATGAAAATATTTTAAAATCTGTGAAAAATTAAAAAATAATAAAAAAAACAATCTTAAAATAAAATTAATTATTTACAAGTTACATTTGAAAATAAAAGGTGTTCGATTATTTTCTGGAATGAAGATTGAGATCTAAAGTTGTAATTTTCTTCAAAATAGTCGATTTAAAATTTTGAAACAAGCACATTTTAAACACTTTTATGTTAAAAAACTGAGAAATTTTTATGTATTTTTTAAATTGAAACAAAAATATATTTAAAATTTTCATGAAAATAGTAAATTACATAATTTAAAATAATTTATGAGATGAGAGAAAAAACTTACATGATTCAAGAAATTTTTACTGATGAAATACATTTAAATTTAATCATCTCTGCTCATATTATTAGGTCTGCTTAACTTGATATATTTTAGATATTTTATTGTGTATGAAAATTCATATTTTTTTGCAATAAATATATTTATAAAGAGATTTTATGTTTAAAACATAAGTAATCATGAAAATGTTAATTTGAAAAGTTTTTCATCATATCACCTATTTTTACGCCATTGCAGGAAAATTAATCTTGTCCTTTACCTCACGTGAAATAAAAATTATATCGTTCTTTCTTTTCTTTAATATCTGATAATAGAGACTCATACTCCATAAATCGTTTTGGTATACTCACTTTTGTAATATATATGAATTAATAGCGTAGTATATTTTGAATGAATATCAAAATATAAAAAAGCGACAATATTGCAACAAAAAACAATTTAATAAGAATATATATATGCTTATGTTTTTGAATGCGTTAAGAATTTTGAACTCTATCATGATGAAGCGAGTAATTCATGAAAATATTCGGTTTTGAAGATCTATAGAATAAAACATCAAATCTACTTTCGGGAAAGATTCTTTAGATAAATGAAGATAATACATTTGCAATGCTTTTTCTTATTTTGAACATTAAGCGTTATCGTTTGCGAATTGAAGAAGGCAATTTCAATGATGGGTTTCAAAAAGTTTTGAAGTACCACATATACTTATGGTGTAATAAAACTGAATTTATCACATTCTTGTTTAACGAGAAAAATAAATGGCCATATCAAAATAATCTACATCCGATAAGCGTAATGACGAAAAAGCAGTAAATATTTTGTATATAAAGTTAAATACCAAAAATTTTAATAGTTTGATATTATTTAAATTCCAAGGCCTCTCATTGAGTATAAATGTTCAAAACGAATTTAGTTTTTGTGACAATATGTAAATATTTAATAATTTAAATTAAAAGAGTGATTGTATTGTATCATGTAAAAGTCTCATAGATGGATCACTATCATCTATCCAAGGAACGATAAATGGACCAGTGAAATCCGTCTGAAATGAAGAGCTAAAATTAAAATTAAAACTACCAAAGAGTTAGTTTTTTAGCCTCGTTTTTCCATATTACTTTTGGTAGTTGGCAGATTAGAGGTCCTAAATAGTTCAAAAGTAAAATTAGAAAGATTACAGGATTTTCTTTTGAGGATTTAATCAACTTTGTAACAAACTCAACACATTCCTAACTTTTATTTAAAATTATACATGAATAGATGTTTGACTTAATTTTAGAGCATTGGCATGAATGTGGCAAATTTCATATCCCCAAGAACTTTGAAATTGTCCAAGTGAATCAACACATTTATCTATATCGTTGACGCGTATGCAGTGAACCTTATTACTTGACGAAAATACTATCACTTTAGTAATAAATTCCCTCGTAGATTCATAAGTAATTGGGGGAAGCGAGCTCACCTCTCTTACCCAGTATTGTATTGATGGATGTAAATGTGTCCAGGCCTTATCCTTGGTATTTACGGGTATGATTGCATTGTAAACACGAACCTCATCGGAATAAAGACCAGTTAACAAATACTGCTGCAAAACTGTGTTTATAGACACCGCAAGTAAAACTTCAAGTGGGGTCTAAAGTTTAGGAAATCCGATATGTATTTTTGAATCAGGATAAATCATAACCATTTTTGATTTTATTTCTGGAAAACGTGTTATTCCATGAACCACAAGCAAATATGTCGAAAATAGGAAGAGCAACGGCATAATATCTCGAAAAGTGTCGAACAAACAAGAATATATAATCTCCAAACGGAACAATTTAAATGAGTTAAGCAACTGACACAAAATCGGTAATTATGAGCCTTACTAGATTTACAATTTGACCAAATTACTAATTAGCTCAACAGAATAAAAACTGAATACAAATTTACATCTATTGACTAAAAAAGGGGACAGGTTGAGAAACGTATATTTAAATTACATCAAGGTATTTTCTTAGCATAAACTTATTTTTGATTCTTCGGTGTCACATTTTCCACCTTGGAATTTGACAGTGAAAAATGTTTCGTAACATACTATTATATTAGCTATAACTAACATGCGAGATAAATAAATACCCAGAAATATATTTTGTGGTTTAATAAAGCTCCAATTGTCATATTTCCCGGTCTTAGAAAGATTTTTTAGTCAAACCAATTACAGTTAAAATCTAGCGCGCATGTTCTATACGATAAAATGATTCTTATTCGCAATACGTTGTAACATTTCAGAGCTAATTGGACCTTTCCGTTACTAAGTTCAATTAGATTTACTTAAGGCTGTCCGTTGATATTACATTTTATATGCAATTAAAATGTTCATCTTTTGCTAATAGAATAAACCAAGTTAAAGTAAAATTCGTTATGATATCAAGATGTGTCTAAACTGAGAAAATAATTGAGGATGACGTCTCATTTTCTCAAGAGCAACGAAGAAGAATTAAATCTTATTCAATTTCATATTCTTAACTCAGATTCTAAAAGAAATTCCTTATATATTAACATTATTTCGGTGGTAATTTTTTGAAAATTAATTATTTTGTAGTTTTGCGCTTATTTTCGTGATGATTCGTAGATTAAAATTATTTTAACCACTTTATATTTATAGTATAATCGATGCCTAATTTATGGTTCAAGTAATCTTTTTGAATTGATTTTTATTTATAGAACAAATAATTTCATGTTTGATTTGTTTATAAGGGAAAAATAATAAAAATCAAATAAGTTGGAGAATTCGGTAATTTTATTGAAGTTATAAATGAAAAAAACATTTGCGCAATATCGCATAAAATGTCGACTAAGTTATTAAAAATTATTTCGGATTATTGAGCAATTACTTGATAACTTATCAATAGATAAAAAATAAACGCCTAATCAGTCAATAAATCTGGTATTACGTTGTTATTATAGTTGAATAAAACGTACTTCTGGATTCACAAAACTTATGAGACAATGACATCTGAGAATTCGGTTGTCAATAATAAAAAAAATAAAAGCAGGATACAAGATCTCATTACTGTTAAATTCTAGGCATGTAATAGTAATGTTGTACGTATAAATTCATTTTTAATCACATTTATGGGTTGATAAGGATGGTTTTAAACTAATCAAGCCAAAAGCAGATATTAATTTTATTTAAGGGGTGAAAACCTGAAGAAATATTTATATTCAATAAACGACCTGCTTAAGTAATTTGAAGTTCATGCGCAGTTTGAATAAAAGAACGTTCGCTAAAATTTTCTAGGATATTTACTATAATTAAAAATACGAACCTAACCGAGATGTTGCGAAACATAAGTAAAACGTTTGTTTATCGTGTCTTCAACCCATATTTTAAGAATATTTTTCGATTTTCTGATTAGATAATTGATCTGTATAATATCCATAATTAAAAATAGATATAATTACATTTGCTGGCTCTTTCCTCTTGGAATAAAAATGAATTACATGGGTTTATTTTTTCTTAACAATCAAAACCCTAAAAGTTAGGATGTGAAAAAATAGAAGAACTGCACATATCTCAAAGAAGAAATAGATACCTGCGTAAACTATCGTAGGCATATCGAAAGTCTCTATATTTGTAACATTTGTGAGTATCATTTTAATGCAGAATAAAAAACTGGCTTAAAACAGAATAAAAACATTTCTCTATCTGAAAATAATTATTTGAATTTATTTCTCTTTCCATTATTAAAAATCTTCAATGTCGTGTGTATACTCTGTAGTGAGGATTGGGGATATGTCGTTATGCCATCATTTAAAACAGATGCATTTGACTAACATTTAACAATTACCAGAGTTTCATAATTCGCATAGTACATATAGTGCTTTTAAGTACATAGGAAATCTTTCAGTTTAATTTCTTCAATAATAATAGACGAAACCTCATTAAATTTCCCACAAACGTTAATGAATTCATGTGTAGATATATATTTATGAAAGACTTAAAAGTTTTTAAATCATTCCTAACGCCTTGCGCAGTATTAAACTAAACCTTAATTAAAAAAGGCGGTATTCACCACATGAACTGCTTAAAACTATATCTTTTTGTAAATGTCATGATAAAGTTTTATCACCGTTAAAGCAGATCTATATTAATTGTGATTTATCGATTAAAGAAATAACCTTTAAAAAACTTATCAATGTATGTTTAAAACGCGGTATTTCTTAACAGCAACTTAATGTCTAATTGTTTTAGTTTGTCAGACTATTTGTGAAAAATAAATGTGAGACATTTTACAAATAGAAGCATGAAGTTGATTGAAACTAAATTAAATTAATTAAATTAAGAGCATGGGTAACGAGGGTGGCAAGTAGAAACTTTATTTTATCTTGCTCAACCTTTGCAATGCAAAAAGTAGGTATCTCCTTTCTAAGGTGTTTAGTTTTCTTTCATTTGTCAGCATATTAATAACAGTATTTTTGCTTGCTTCCACATACTGTGTGAATGAAGATTATCCGGGAAGCCTAATATTCTTGTCAAAATATTTTGATTAAAGATTCACATTTTTATTTTGCTCTTTATTTTTATTTATAAACACAAAATCTGTATTCTTTCTTCATCAAATATAGTAACGGAACCCAAAAAATTCGTAAAACAAGAAATCACTGAAAATATAAACTAAAAAAGGAAATATCAGCAAAATGCATCAAGATAATTCAAATCATGTCAATAAAGAAGCTGACATTCTTTTCAGAGTAGGATTGTGCACTTTTTAAGCTTTAATATCATGATGCAATGAATTGAACATATGTCTAAGCTGAATAAGTATTCTGGTTAATGTCATTCTACAGTCATATGACTTTTAGAAAACGTAGGCACGTTATTTATTGATTTCAGTGATACTCCTTTCGTAAAATTCAATGATACAAAATGATTTTTCGGCACATTGCGTCTTTTGATGAGATATTTGGATTTATACTTTCCTTCAATTCAATATCTTAAGTGAATTTTATTTAGAACTCTTTGATAGAATCGTCAATTTTAAATTCAAATGTCATAAGACATTATTGTTTTCAGACTAAAAATTAAGCTTATTCATCATTAATCAGAATATAACCTCTATTAGACATCCTTTAAAAGAATTTTTTAGACAATATCCAATTCTTAAACAACGGTGTAATATATAAATCAACAAACTAATATAATATTTTTGTATCTAGTGTGGGCTTTAGCGCATTATTATTTAAACAAATTAAATTTTGCACCTTATATCATCGTGATATTTTCATTTTGTCTGAAAGGAGTTTAAATTTGTCCCATTTATAAATAATATTCAATTTTTATGTTTTAAAATTTTATTCCATATTTTATCTGTTTGATTTTTATCGAATTAATCTTAACTTTGTTATTCAAATCCCTTTACTTCAATCTTTCTTAATTGACAAGTGATACTGTCTTCATTAATATTTTAAGTAAAATTATTTTTAAGCCGTTCAAAAGCCTGGCGTTTCAAATAAAATTTAAGATGTTTTTCACTGTCATACATCAATTTGAGGTGTTTGTAATAAATTTATAAACATAAACAATTGTAAAGTCGTTTTTTATAATGACTCAATTGACGATATTCTCTGTTCGATTGATTTTAAATTAATTCTATGATGTTAGTTTCAAAATAACGACACAATGACCGAGAAATTCATCTAGTGTTGGTTTTATAGTCTTTGAAACTGAGAAGAGACAGTTTACTACCCGGAAAGTTCCAGCTATTTTAAAATAATCATTCACTTCTGTCTGTATCTTTGATACAGATCTGTCTCATTTTTACCAACAAAAATTTTTTTATACAATTAACTCTGTTTAAGCTAATGAAATCCAAAAAGTAACCAAATATTCACTTTTTAAAAGCAGTCGAAACATTCTCTAATTTTTTGAATTTTAATGGGACCTTACAAATACTAATGATGATTTATTTGACGAATGCAAGACGTAGTATTTTTCAAGAATGTTTTTGCTTTTTTTATATGTATAAATGAAACACTTTTCTAGGTTTCGCTTTATATTTGTAAAAATCTCAAGAGCCCGTATAATTGGAATTACTTCTTTATTGGTTCAGACAAGAATATTTTTCAAATTAATATTATTTTCTTAAGTATGATTTCATCTTTAATCAATTAATAATATAATTTGGAACATGTAATTAGATTCATTGCAATTAATATTACTTCTCATCGTACTTTTTTCGTAAAAATAACCAAAATATTCTATTAACATAACATAAAAAACTTTATGAGGCTTAATAAATTTTACGGAAATTAATTTTCACTATTCTTCATAAATTTTTCTCAAAACACCAATATCGCTCCTTGTGGTTTCTTTTAAATTACAGCTATATTTGATGTTTTAACTCTCCTTTAAATAATTTATCAATTATATTTTCAGCTTTTTCAAAATTATAAAAATTTACGCAACTTGAAACTTATAGTGGAAAGCGATAAATTGCAATCCCTCTTTGTTCAGTCATGTAGCTTCTTCAAAAATTTCATAACTTGAATACGATTTTCAAATGTTTAATTTACGTCCTATAAATATTGAATTGGCTTATCCACTACAATTTAGATACATTGTAAAAATGTGTTCTCACAATCGACTTTGCTTCATAACATAACATGGAAATGTAATATGACACAATGAATACAGTTTATTTTCAAATTAGTAACATTAAATAATTTTAATAAATTATGTTAAAGAACCACTAAGAGATATCATTTTTGGAGAAATGTGTACAAAGTATTTTGTTGAAACCTCTGAACACGTTCTCTTTTTCGAAAACATTACTGTTGTGATAACTGAGAGAAAAAAGACTTGAATAACACGCCCGGGTTTTTGCACACTGTTCATGAATAGATCGTCATAATTTGAGCTAAAACTACTTTATCATTCTGTCTGTTATAACTCGGTTGCAATGTTTAGGAATATGTCCAGTATGCTAAATACCAGGATTTTTTGTTTTATTTTACATCCTAAAAGAATTTTCATCCATAAATGTGAGATAAAATTTTTTTCTCTCGATATTGACTTTATTTTGCTAAATTTACATTTTCTTGGACAATTACATGAAGAAGTTATGAAATTTATTGAATTATCATTCCTCTCCATTTATTAAAGCCTGTACTTCCACAAGAGAAATGTATTTTATGGGTAATTAAAAGAATATTGAATTTTATATTTTTATAGTTTTTCAAAGATATGATGTGAGGGATTGGTAGATTTCTAATGAGAATAACACAATTATCAACAATATTTGTATAACCGGTCATTAAATAAAGATAGTATATGTAACTTTCATTAAAAATAACCACATAAAAAGAAAACGGAGTAATTTTATTTGTCATAATTATCACAGATTTTTTATTTGACAGAATAAGGTAAGTTTTTAACATATTTTCATCTGTTTTAAATTTGATACTTATTTTCGTTCAATAGGAAACAATGAATTCTATGATCATTCAACCCAAATATTTTTTTAATTTTCATATCTGAGAATAACGTTTTCTTGTCAGTTTTAGTTAAACTGTTTTTAAATTTAATTTCTTAAAATATTCATAATTGGCTTTTTTTAAATTTTGACATTAAATATAAGGTAAATTATCTTAGGTTAAATTACGATGATTGTAATATTTATATAAATGTCCATTCCACAAAAAAGATTTTCACTTGAAGTTCAAATATAAAAGAAAATTAAACACGATCAATTCTTGAAAATAATTCTCTCATTTTTTAATTTTATCATTTAACTTAGATAAAAAATAAAATATTAATCTTGTTACAAATTGAAAAAATGTAAAATGAACTAAATAAGTTATCGGCATTTGTTTAAACTAAAATTTAAATCAATGGTTCTATACATGTCAATTCTTCAAGTAACTGGTAAAATCTATAATATATATAAATCCACCACAACTCCTTATTATCTCCAAGAGTAATCCTCAATAAAAGATTATCAATTTTCTATTATTCAATTTTCTGATCGACAGAACGTTTAATCTTTAACTGTAAATATTTTTTAAAAATTTCATTGTTACTTTAAAATCGAACAACTCTGCGTATGATGAAATAAGTGTAGAAAGATAAAAGTTAAACATTAAAGCTTCAATTTTGAGATTTGGAATCCCTACGAAGTTCTGTATGCTCTTGAAAATTTTTCAATACGATGGCTTGGTGTTTTTGATGCAATATATTCTCTTTCTAATTTCAGACATGGTTCAATAATAATGAATATTTTACCTTTATACTTTGTATTTTGATTGAAAAAGAGAAACTTTTAATTGCAGATTTAAAAATGAAAATTAATAGCTGATTAATTTTTGTTAATAATCCCAATTTAAAATAAAAGATTTTCACGTCACCCTCATATTAAGAGCGCGAAATATTTTTCATTTAAAATATCATTTACAGCGACTCTACAATCTAGATAGAATGTTCAAAATTTTTGACAAACATAATGTCTCAGGATTAATTACCCAATAAATTAATCCCAGAAACTTCAAAACAAACTTTGGCCCCAATTAAATCTCGTTTTATTTCTTTAGGCGGATAATTTATAGATCTAAAACTTACAGTATTTAAAATATCGGTTTCATTGAATTATCGAAATAAATTGTTTTTTCAGTTTATTTTAAGGCGGATTTTGTATTGACATTAAAATCTGATTCATGTTTCGTCTATTTTTTGACGTACCAAATAACAACCTGTGAAGATATTAAAAAAGAAAAGAATAGAGATGGTACTTATACATACATAATAAATTATCTTTCCAGATCCTCAAATAGCGGAGGTAAAACTAAATTAGGCAATGTGAGGAAAAGCCTTTAATAGAGTCTAAAAACGAATCTGAAGTGATATGAGCAGTACGAAACAACCTTACTGAAAAAACAAACTTCATGCTAAAGTTATAAACAAGCCATATGGACGTTTAATGAAAATAATTTAGACTGGTGAAGAAAAGTGAAACTGCTTCTAGTGTTCATAATCTGGAAATTTTAACCGGAATATTATACTTTTCATATTGGTTGTGATACAGGGCCGGATTAACAATTTCCTGTGCCCTGGGCAACAAGACTCAAGGCCCCCCCATACCTCTGCCCCAAAGCAACAATAGCAAAGTTGCTTTCACCAAGAGCATGTAGCCTATACTTCTGTACTATCACTCAGGCTCCTGAATGGCTTAGTGCTGATGTTTGTAATAGCCTCAGCTTAAAGTGCATTCAAGAGACAGAACAGATGCACAAATGTTTAACATAATATTTTACAATTAGAATTAGACCAATGATTATTTCTAAAATTATAGAATGTAAAATTATAAAGCAGGCAATTAGTGTGCATTGCGTAAAAGTAAACCATTACACTGTTACATGTAGTTGAAAGTCAAACTCATGTTGATTGTTTCACAATCAACTATATCTACATTTTATGTTGATGCACTACTGTATATTCTTATAATTTTATTTTAACAAATGGGCTTTACAACTGGCCTCCTTTCAAGACTGAACTCATAAACACACAAACTTGTTAATTGAAGACATTAAACACATTAAACACATATTAATTCTTATCTTTTATATTATTTTAACTGATGAGCCTAATTAACTGGCCTTCTTGAATTTGTACTCATTCGTTTCACAATAAATATGTAATATTGTTTTAACAAGTGAGCCTAACACTTTGACCTTTTTGACTTAATATATGCCTACATTCAAATATCTAACCCGTATATCTTCCTAAGACACTGGCCTTAACATAAAAATAAACCATGTGTAAACTCAAAACATTTAATACTGTCAAAGATTAATTTTTCAGTGGCCTTCCTTCTAGACTTTAAATATGCAAACTGGTGCACAATATCATCAAAATCCAAACCTTCAACAACTTCATGTTCTATGGCCAGCAAAGACAGTGCAGACAGTCTTGTCTGTGACATTGTGGTCCTTAACACATTTTTAACTCGTTTTAGAACAGAAAAGGACCTCTCACCCTCACAGTTAGAGACAGGCAGTGTTAAGAACATTTTGAGTGCAACATATACATTTGGAAATGTTGTCTTAAGGCCATTTGTTTCCAGAATTTGCAACAACTGAGCAGGGGAAGTGTCTCTCGGCACAAAGTGAGTGAACTACATGAGTTCGTCTGCTAGGGACGCATCTAGATCCGTCAGATAAGTGGAACTAAGCCTCGCAGCCCGTTCGCGCACATCACATTCATCACAGTCTCTTTCAAATAAAACTCCAAATAGCTCACACACATCTGTGTAAGCACCGATCCGTTTTGATAGACAAGAAGTGAGTTTGTCGATAATTACATTACATGTTTCAACTTTGAATCTTATACTGCCATTAGTAACGACGACCTCCTCATTGTCTTCACTCTCGTCAGCAAATCTCTTTCTTTTCCTCCTACGTGAAATATCATACTGATAGTCCTGTGCAGTACTGACAGATCGTGCTGATTCTTCTAGATCCTCAAACTTGTCTCGTAACGTGCCAACATAGGAGAGGAAAGACTGTAAAAGCCGCACAGCAGTTGCTAAATCGATGTCACTTTTTTGAAGTTTGTCACTGGTCGCTTTAAATCTTCCCAATATTCTATCCCACAAAATGGTCAACATCGCACTCTCAAGTGTATCAAGTTTATCAACCAGCGCAAAGGCCTCGCGTTTGGTTTGGCTCTTTTCATCACAGTCCGATGCTATTTTAGCCAATGAATCTCTAATTGCTCTATAATTTCTGCATAGAGCTTTCGTTGAGTCTGCTCTACAGCTCCACCTGGTACCGCAGAGGATTTTAACGTATGGCTAATGTTAAAGTCACTGTTTTTGAAAACTATATTCCAGCGATGGGTTGAAGGACTGCTAAATGTATACAGAGACTGTAGAAGATCAAAAAGAGAGGACATCTGCACAAGTCTTCTATAGTATTAATACCCACAAGAGTTAAAGAGTGGGCTGCACACGGTGTATAGTGGATCAGTGGGTTTTCTTTTTTAACTGAGCTTGAGTCCGTTGTACATGCCAGACATGTTGCTAGCATTATCATAACTTTGCCCACGACAGTTTGCCAAGTCAAGTCAGGTTTCGCACAATGCCAATGACGGATTCAGCTAAACTAAGTCCTGTATGGCTGTGTATGGCTCAAATCCTATGAACCTTTCAACCACTTTTCCACTTGAATTAACAAATCGGAATACAAAGGTCAGCTGATCAACACGCGCAAGATATGGGGTGGAATCGACCACAACAGAGAAATATTTTGCCTGCTTAATTTCATCGGCAATAACTTGCTTTGTTTTGTCACCCATTTATGCAATAAACTCATCACACACAGTGGAAGAGAGATATGAGGGCTTACCTTTTCCCTTGTTGCCATGCTTCACAAGGTGGTCTTTCATAAATGGGTCAAATTGTGCAATAAGCTCCAATTTTCCGAGATTATTTCCAGTTATGCACAGAGCCCAACAGTTCGTTGACTCCTCTAAAAGTTGCCCCCCTTGCCGCCAAAAACTTGATGACAGTAACCACTCGCCTGAGTACCTCTGTCCAGTACCGTTGTTTTGCGTCACATTGCCGAACAAGTGCAGCATCCACTCTGCAAACTACTTGGGATCTCTGCATTAAGTTCAACATATTCTGTCTATGTTCCAAACTTGTTTCATGATCCCCAATTCTCTCAGAGTGTTTCCAATCACCAAATCCACTGATGAAGGCATGTTGTCGGCTTTGGGGTGACAGGATTTTGCAGGCATGGCAATAAACAGAGCCAGTAGATGGTGAATATAGCAGCCATTCCTTGGTACGATTTCGTTGTTTTGAAGACGGCAATTCAGTAGGTCATTAGTTAAGCGGGTTCGACACCCAAGCCCAGACTCTGACTGATGCTGGGTACCTGGCAGCACGGTTATGGAAAGCGACGGCCCTCTGTGGATTGCTTCCTCCTCAGCGTCTCTGTTAGGGCTCCCCATAGGGCCGGGTCTGACGGGAGTGTGAAGGTGCGACGGTGCTGGGGCTGCTGAATGTCTCGGCTTTTTCATTTGGACTTGCGTTTTTGTTGTGATGAAGAGGCTGTTCATGCTCGTCGCCTTTTGCTCCTGGCTGTTGTTGTTCAGTGTCTCACAATTAGCTCCCACACTGCTGGTAGCCTGACAGATAGCACTTAGGTTAACGTTTAGCTGTCTCCACGGCCACAGGTGACGGATGGATTTCAGTGTTACCATCATTGTCGATGCCTTTACTCAGAGATAACTGATTTGAAGTAAAAAATTTGGCTATTTTTGGAATATGTTTCAAACTGTCGACTAATTTCAATTCCTTTTCTCTTTTTAATTTTCTTTTAGCGCTCCCGCTTAATTGCTTCTCCATCTTCTCACGGATTTCAAATTTCTGAGTGTCAAGTCTCGTGACACCTCGCTCGCTGCGCAGGAAGCTACAGACACTGTTTTTGACGTGATTTGACATAATATTTTAAACGGGTTGCAAAAATCTGCATATAATTAGGAAAGTGAGTAGCCTACTGCGTTTATGTGACTTATTCTAACATAACATAATTGATGGTTGCCAGGGCCCCTTAGATGTCCTGTGCTCCTGGGCACGTGACCAGTTGCCCTAATGGTTAATCCGGCCTTGATTAAAGCCTTACTTTAATTTTTGATTTCTTCATTTATTCTTTTTAAAAGTCAACAAAATATTTATATCCATGAAACATTTTACTACTTAGGACCAGGGGCAGATTTAGACATTTTGGGGCCCAAGGCAAACACAGACATGGGGCCCTCTACATCTCTTGTTTTTCCTCCTTTTGTCATCCTTATTATAAAAAGCCCTAGTTGTTACTTTTCTTCAGCAGTCTTCACAGCAATGATGTATAGACATCTGGAGTTGTATCTATAAGAAAAAAAGAAAAATAAAAAACAGAA
>JALDNG010000724.1:0-93381 GCA_024349245.1 Neodontobutis hainanensis
ATCTTCTACGTCTCTGGAGAGTTATTTTGTATTTTTTCATACTTCACTTGTTCTATATAGCGTTTGACTTTGTTTACTCTGAAAACCTCGCATTATTCTTAATATTTAACAATAGAAAAGTTATTTTAAATAATCATATAAGATTTATTATTATATATTTTACAATCTACTTTACATTTTATGATATTTGTGACCAAAATGGCTCTTTTATTCATGATTATATAACTGGAGTTAAAAAGAAATTCAAACAGATTTTTTTTTAATTAATAACAGCATGATAAATAGATTAATGTAAAAAAAATACTTTTTCGTTGTGTTTAAATTTATTTTGATTTAAGATGGTTAAATTATTATTAACAAGCGATATTTTTATTACTCCTTGATGCATGGGTTTTATCAGATATATAATCAAATATTCACAAAACGTGACAAATTTTTTCGAAAGATTTTACACGCCAATAATATCAAAAAATAATTCATGATTATTTATATCAATTAAAATATTAATATCACACTTAAGATAACTAATATATTTTTATTTCATAAATCATAAACAAACAGAATTGCCTTAGTTATTATTTATATAATTTTCATTAATATGACAGATTCATTTGAAAATATATCTTTATTATTATAAATAGAATATAGTTTGATGATAACTGTCATCTTTTATTTTTAAAATCTACCATTATAAAATCAATAAATTTATTATTCGAGATTTTCTGCATCATAGACAACAATGTAGCATTTCTTTGAAATACTTATATATTAATTTATTTTTTATCATATAAAGAAATAATTTGCAAATATATACTCTTGATTAATTTTACATTTATTTCAAAAAACTTGTTCAGTAGATCACTTTTTTATTTTAAAATGAAACGCGATTTTAAATGTAACGAAGAATCTGTCAAAATCTATTTTAAACATAAGTAAAAAATAATGTAAACAATTAATTATTTAAAAATATTTGGATAAATTTCATTTTATGTGACAAATAAAAACCATATTTATTAATAAATCAAATAAATGCAATGAGTAATATTTTATTTTTTGTTATTTTAAACGAATAAAATTGCTATACATTATGAAATTAAGCATTCGAATATATACAAGAATATGGTGTGAAATTATCTTATATGTTAAAAATTTAGAGAATTTTACTTTTTGATGAGTATAATTTGTTTAAAATTAAAAAAAAAGTGTTTCGAAAATTGCGAATATATAACATAAATTTTGAAAAAATTTTACCACATGAAAATAATATTTATGCAATTATCAAACAGTGAATTAAACCAAAAAAATACTCCTAAATTTAGAAAAAGTCTGATTACAGAAAATTTAACTTCGATGCCTGTGCTACATTTTATTCGACAGCTTTTCATGAGTAGAATTTTTAAAAGCTGTTTCATATAAATTGTTTTTTTAATCATCGCATTCATTAAGTTGAATTTAGTTATTATAGTTTGTTATCAAAATTATATTTTATTTTAAGAATCATTTTAAATTAAAATAAATAAACTTTTAAATTTTTACTCTTAAAAACTTTTTATCGAAAAAAATCAAAATAATTTATTTTCATCATGTCTATGTGTGTTTAAAGACGGAAAAAATTCATCGACTTTGGTGCTGAATCGAACAATCTTCTTTGTATTTTTGAGATATTTGCGTGATTATTCTTCTCTTTTGTAAGATAATTAAAAATACAACTCTAAAAACCCACAAATTCCTCGAGAGAATTTTGAGATTCGTGATATCAATTGTTAGACCACACCAGGTACATGTCTTTATTTTATCTGAAAAGATTCTTCTGCAAATCTATTAAAAAGGATAAAATATACTGGGTATGTTTTATGCATATAATTTAACATGAGCTCTATAATATCATTGTGAAGCGGAATTTTCAAATGATTTTGTTCATCTTTAATTTTATGTTTACTTAAGAGATATTTTAGTGCATCGTTAAATTCTCGAAAGTTATTTATCAGTGTTCGAGGTATATCAATTATTAATTTTTTATGATTATACGAAATTTTTTCGAGACGAGCCAAAAAACTCAAATCACTAAAAGTTTTTTGCAAGAATTTTTGTTCCTGTTCATTTGAAATGAAAGGATTGAATTTTAAGAAAGCGTTCTGAGGGTCAAATCTTTTGAGTGATGTAACTGTTTGATACTTGCTACATCTCCAATGAATAAAACGATAATATTCACTTTCCATTAATAAAGATTTTACCTATCGCAAAATCTGTTTGATTCCTGATCTTGATCATGTAAATTTTCTTGTTTATTTATTATTGATAAATTTGATCCATGTTTATTTTTCACATCTATCGGTTCTGTTTTAAATTTCTTTATTATTTTTCGATTTACTTTAAAACAATTTTGTGATATTTTTCTTTCACGTCGAATTTTTGTTAATAACCATCTTTTTGAATAAGGTTGTGAATTTCTCAAGTATAAATAACTTTTTCTAGAATATATATCGTAAGCAGATGGTTGAAAAACCAAAAATGACGATATGAGCTTCTTTTGCTTTTTTCTATACCTCTTGACTGATTCTCTACTTGACGAACTGGTTTTAAAAATCTTTATTGGCAAAGAAATGGATTCTAGTTATCTTAATAAATACCTTTATCTTTCTTTATAGAAGCTTCTGAGTTGAAAATCATTTCAGAGTTCTGACTTTGAATCTGTGTTTTACTGCCTTCTTTTTTCGGAGATATCGCTGTTTGTAGAATGATTAAAACTATAAATGCAACTAATAAATTCATGCGTTTTAATAGCTTCGTAATATTTCTTCTATGTTCGTAATTACACAACCATATTTTTACGTTTTTGACATCGATAATGTAATTCTTTAATTTCACTTTCATATATATATAAACCTGATATTAAAATCAAAGATTTGTAAAAAATTTTTATTATTTATACGCATGTCAATAAAAATGGTCAATCTGTTAACATAGTTAGTTTTTCTCAACTAAAATAATTGGATATATCATTATCAGATTTTTTTATTAACATAAAATAAAAAATATTCACAATATAAATGATACAAGATTTACTTTTTTGAACATTTAATTGCGATGAATATTGTGAATACCATCTTCTCAGATCTAACTTATATTACATTATAGATTTTGGATCTCTTGTCTTAATTTTCATATAATTTAAACGTACCAAACATCACATTAACTATTTTAAATATTTTTAACAAAAGCGCAAATGAGTTACATTCAAAGAATATTTGAATATTTACAAATAGATTATAATGCCTTATGACAAAAAAAGGTTCTTCGATAAGTTTAAAAAGAGTTAATTATAAAATTAATGGCTTTTAAATGCCAAAAATTATAAAGTGAACATATTAATTAAGTCTATATCTTTTGATCAATTGCTTAATTTTTGCTATCTAAAGCATAACTGTTCCAATCAAAATCGAAAATTTTTATATAATATTATCAAACATCAATTCATAACAAATTTTGAAAAATTGAAATAATTTTATTCAAAATTATTTATCTTGATGATGATCTATTCATATATAATCACATTTATCTGATATAATTCACATTTTAATTGTGTTATTTCATAAAATTTTCATATATGAAAAAATAATTCGATGTCATTCTTTGCCACGCCACTAATTTACATGTTCTAACAAACCGAAAACGTTTTTTAGTTTGATATTTTAAATGAGTTATGTTTGAGCTGCGATTGTATTCAGTATCATGTGATTTCATCATTTTCACCAACTCATTGATTTTGATGAATTTTTGTATTATCCTTGATCAAAGTCTTGGATTTAGTTCTCTGCGAATGCGTGACTACCTCATTTCCAAGATAGATGCCTTGAAATAATCAACAGTTACTGCTAGTTCTTGAATCTTATGGTAAAGCACTCCACGTTTATTCATCACAGCAATCATAGTAGCATTTATGCTTCATACTACTGTAAAACAAACATTTTAAGATTATTCGGATTCAATTAAGCCTTAACTTGTTCTTATAACTTCTGAGTATCTCGAGTTACTGATAAAGTCAAAGTGTCTATTTCGGTTCTCTTTCGTAAAAATCTCCTACAAATTAGCCTTAACCAATCTTGCTTCGATAATTCAATGAAATTATTCATCAAATGAAAAATGAATATTTTTTAAAGATTAGTGAAAACTTAGATAGAGATCATTAAACATAAATAATCGATACCTGAAGAGATAATTTAAAGAAACCCAAAAGCGAAATCAAAATTTTTCATTGTGCAATTTTTATACACGTAGACAAATTCTAGTTATTATATTCGAACATTGTCAAGAAAAATACATCCTATCCACCATAATCGGAATTATTTGCAATGTTTTGAGTTACTTCTGTTAAAATTGTGTACTGTGGAATATTTTAATTTAAAAATTTAAAATATGGCTGCAATGAATACTTCTAAAATTTTTAACACAATTTACTGTCGATCATATATGAATGATGAAGGATCATTTTTAAACATCTGTTATTTTCACCTAAAGTTAAAAATATCTTGTTTTCTTTTGCGCTTGAAATTGATTGGGTGTTTAATTATTCCCCACATCTATCTGTTTCATCTGTAGCATTTTAGCAGATTTTACCGTTTTTTAAATTGGTAAGTGTGTGGTATAAATAGCTTAAATATAAAAAAAATCATCGTCTTTCTAATAGAACAAATTTTATTATTATTTTTCGAATATTTACTTTTAAATTAATTTTAAATTTATGTTTTTTATAAATACTTTTAGATTGCAAGGATAACGTAATTGATTTAAATAGCATATTTATGAAAGCTATTTAATCGATTTAACATTCACATAAATTCAATATTCTATCAATAAAAATGTCTTATAAATTGATATAACTACCATGAAAATGAATTAAAAACAATTATTATACTAAATGTTTAAAAACGAAATTTTTCAACTATTACATTATCGATAAAATTTAAACTAAATAAATAAATTTTCTGATAATTTACTTGAACACTTTAGAATTATTCATATTTTTTTATTTTATAAATCACAATTTTATTCAATTATACAATTTAGATAATGATAATATTGGAAATTGAATTCATGTTAACCAGAATCGACATTCGTCCAGTTTATCAAACTATTTTTCGAAAAGGACATATTCATATCACTCAGCAGCATATAGATTACCAAAAAATCATTGTATATGCATGGAGTTTTTTAGTACGAATATATGCAAATTTATATCAGAGAAATCTTGATAATGATGCTTATTTTATACATAAAATATCGTTGATAGAGTAATGAAAGGATGTTCTATATTTTTTATTTTAGAAGTTATTCTTTGATTCGGATCTACCTCAATTATTTTATAAGTATGAATAAAAATCAATTTTACCGAATAAAAAATTATTATTTAAATACATTTATTTTGAAAATTTTGATACCTCATGAAAAATCTTAT
This sequence comes from Neodontobutis hainanensis, assembly GCA_024349245.1. Lineage (NCBI taxonomy): Eukaryota > Metazoa > Chordata > Actinopteri > Gobiiformes > Odontobutidae > Neodontobutis > Neodontobutis hainanensis. The sequence goes on from JALDNG010000724.1 coordinate 5,456, forward strand.
TTTTATATAAAATCTGAAATGTTTAACAAATGCATTGCGTCCATATCGATGATATTATTTTAATTTATAAAAGAATGTAAATTTCTGAAACATTAAATGTGAATTTAACAGTTTAACTCAAAAACTAAGAGAATAAGTAGCTTGAGTTCATTATTTAACGTCTAAATAAATTATATATAAAAGAATTAAACATAAATTAACAATTTTTCTAATATAAATGAAAGTACACTTATGAATGATTATTATTTAGCTTGTATTGTAGTGTAATAATGATCATTTAATCACAGCAAAATATGCAGATGCATTGTTATTCAAAGATTATACATTATGTATTTTTATACAGTGAGTAAATTGAGAATCTTGATCAAATCTATTCATAAAAACGGGCATATTCAAATAAAATGGAGTTGACGTACCTCTACATATACTTTTTTTAATTTACATGAAACATCTCTGAAAATTTCATTTTAAATATAATTTTTTTAACATTGTTATTGATCGTATAAAAATTTAATCCACGATATCAAATTATAGCATTCATTATCTCACGGAACATTATTAATTCCGAAATATCAAAGACCATCGAATGCGTATACTCTTAGAAAGATGATCGTCTCAATTAACCTGTCTGAATGTTATCTTTTTTTCTTTCGTAAGTAATGTAAAACTTATTTTCTAATTGGCCCTCTCTATTTTTATGTATTCGCAGTGACCAAATGAAATATGCTTGAAAATAATGAAATTTTGATCCCAATTTATTGATGTTCTTGATAATAAATTAAAACCTAAATACAACGATGCACTACAATTGAAAGGGTTTTTCTTGATACATCCTAAAATTTGAAATAACTTTAGTTTTGTTTTACCTTTTCGGTTTGTTAATTTTGAATTAGAAATGTCCTGTTTCTCTGTACAACACAGAGTCTATGTGAAATTATTCCATCCCCAGTATAATAATCATATTTATAATTTAAAAAAATATTATCTTATCTTATGAAATATGTATTAGATTTAACAAAAAGTGACATTTTAAAAATTCCAAATGTCAAAATAACAAAATATATATTTGAAAAATAACGAGTTTCAACGAAATCACAATTCAAATAAAATTTTCTACATATACTATTAATTTCTCAAATCGATAAAAATTAACACATGAAATATTAACTCTTAGCAGTATACGAATTTAAAAAATGAAAATAGGTTTTAAAAAAAAATTGTTAATTCAATGTTCCATAAAATATCATGATAGTGTGAGTTTTATTTAAGTTTATAAATCTTAACTTAGATTTGATAAAAAATAAATTAAACTCAACTTGTTAAGTTTATCTAATTACTCCTAATCGGAGTAAATTTTATTATCGATTATTTTCGGATGAAAAATACTCTCAGAATCGAGTCAATAATTTAATTTACAAACCGATCAGATATAATTATTGTTTGTTGACTACTCACTGTAAAATTACAAGAGATTTTTTCCATATTCATGTCTATAATGATAAAATTTTAACCGATTAATAAATTAATGATAAAAGAAAAAATTTCAAACATATGTTTTTTAAAGTCATTTGCAAAGGAAAATTATATCTCAAGTAACTTGTCTTATAAATAATAAATAAAACAATAAATTTCTCTGTAATCTCTACATTAAGAATAAAAGTTAAAAATAGTATTTAAATTTTTTTTCAATTTTGTATGATAAAGAACATATGGTATAGAAATTTGGTAACCATACTTTTCGATATAATAAAAATTTGAAAATTCTTCAAGAATATTTTTAAGTTTATTCAAACTCCCATATGATATGTCTCATGTTGAAAATACTCAATTCTAACTTGATTTTAAATTCAACTAAAATATAAATAAATTTTCCCTAAATTATAAACAAAAGAGAGAGAAATTTTTGTGAATACCATTTTTACATAAAAATATATTATTCTTAAATTTGTTAAAATAAGAACATTAATTCTTCTTGTTTCATATTTTATTTATAAATAAAGGTAATCCCAGTTGTTTGATTTAAATTTGCTTTTTTTATTCCTGTACTCATTCTCAGATATACACATATTTTGAGTATGTTTTATCGAGAATAACGTTGAAATCCGTTTTCTGTTTTTTTAATATACTTAATTCGTATTGATCTTAATACTAAAACTTCATGAGAAAACATTTTTTTATTCCAAAATAACACGTATGTATTTTAAACTAAGTAAAACCTATTATCGACTCATTATTATGTCTTTGAAATTGTTTTTATAGAATAATACTTTTTCAAACATTCTCAATTTCGATACTTATTTATTTATATTTATCAAATATATAATTGTTAAAAAAATGAATCTTACTCTATAGCTTAACTAAATCACTTTATCAACATATATACTCGTAAAAGTTTATATCCATCTTATAAAAATTACAACTGAAAATATATTTAGATAAATAATCAAAAAGTATTGCATTTCACGTCGATTTTAAACTGTTGAACACTTCATAATATTCATATCTTACACAAAAATATTTTATTCTCATTCTATTGATTGATTACCAATTAAACAATGCTTGAAGTATGAATCAGTTTTTTCAAAATAATACTATTTTTATCATCAGAAAAACTCAAAAATTAAGTTAAAATTTTAATCTATTCCTAAATTCAATTAAAATAGATATTTTTTACCCGATGAGTCAAAACATTGAAGCTTATATCATCGCTCGTGCGCTAAAGTTAAAAATCTACCGAACAAAAATGTCTGATAAGTCGTCGAAGTATGAATAAATAAGTTTATATATTCTAAAATGAATCGATAATTATAATTTTATCAAACATTACACAAATATATTTGTGATTCTCATTTAGTGATCATTATTAAAGAACAAATCTAATTTTCTACTCAACAATGTTAAACTAAATAAAAGTTTATAATAAAATCTCATGATTTCATTTCAGACGTGTGTATGAATACATAGTATAAATTTTTATTTACAGTTTGACATTATTTTCATGAATATCGAGAATTTATACTGGTTATTTTATTTTAAAGTGAAATATGGTCGTGAAATTAAAAAAAGAATTATAAACTATTAGATTTATTATAAAGGAACTATAAATTATATTAAAAACAAAATTAAGATTTATATATATTGAACAGATATTATTTCAACAAAAACTGGTTTTGATATTGAATTAACTACCATTTAAGAAATTACATTGGCATAAACCATCAAAATTTATGAAAATGATACATACAGCAAATATTTTTTTATGAAAATTAAATAAATAAAATATAAAATTCGAGATTTACACAATTAAAGCCAAATAATTCAAATCTATTTTCATCTTTGAAATAGAGAAATTAAAACATTTCAATTTCAAATATGCAAGTTTCTCACGTTTGGATGATCTCCATTTCTTTTATCAATTCTAAAAGAATATTTTTCGCTCTATTAAAGGTTATTTAAATAAATATAACAATGAAAAACGTAAAAAGATTACATATTCAATAAATAAAAACGAATTTAAATGACTCGTCTATAAACGTTAATTTTTAATAAAATTTTTATTTTAATAAGTTAGATTAAGTTATTGAAGTGCTATATTTTCAAATGACTTAAAACAAGCTATATTTTATGAATTAATGTTCCATTTTTTATTAAATATAAGATCAAAATTTATTTTACATGTTAAATTTCTTTATTAATGATTGAACTAGCATGAATAATCTCTTAAAGAAGATACAAATGTCAAAGTTTTCAACGTATTAATTTATAATAATATTTATTCTTACCAATATTAAATATCAATAATAATTTTTTTAAATCTGATTAGTTTGGCAATCACAAAAATTATAAATCTTGAAACAAGTATTTAAATATTGTGTTATAGCACCCATATTCACAAGATTTATTTAAATGGCTAATGCAAAAGGTAATAAATAAATAACACGGCTGTCAAAAATTAAATAATGATAATTTGCTTCTTAAAATAGATAATTTTTATTTCATTAAATTTTATCAATGTAGAAATAAAGAATCGGTGAATAAAATTGTGTATTTTTAATTAAAATAAATTATTGAAATGTATATTTTTCTCAAATATACAACTATTATAGCATATATAATGTCTTGTATCTCTATTTATGAACAAAAAACTTTTGATAATTTTTTTGTTTTATAATATAAAGATAATTGTGTTAATATATATTTAATGATTAATCAGAAAGTATATAATTTGAAAGTAACTATTTCTATCTTTATATTAAAAAAATTTGAAGATTTTTTACTCTCTTTAAATTCATCCCTTAATAAAATTATGGTAATTAATATATCTATAATAATTGAAAACATAAAATATTAAAAATTTCCATTTTATTATATCACTAAAAATGACTTATATTTTCAAAACAACTCTTAAATGAATTTATATATTTTAAAAAATCACAAATTTCATATCTAGGTGCAAGAAAAACATGTAGAGTTAAAAGTTAAACAATTCAAATAAATGATTTTTTTTATATTTTTAATGAAATTATAATCAAAATCAATATAAATCTCCGTATTTGCAAGATTAAGCAATAATAAATAGATATTTTGATTTTACAATGATAAATCTGTTTAATTTGAATTGAAAAAATCAATCACTGTCAATTTAAATAATTATTGTAAATTGTTTCGAAGATAAAATTTTTTTCGTGAAAAAGATGAGGTGTAAAACCTGAATATATTTTTATTAAATATTGCGTCGCTCAGAATATTTTTATAAAAATTAATATCGAGACAAGAAATCATATAAACGTTTTGATGTACCTTCATGGAATAAAATACGATTGATATTGAAAAGTACAGAATAAAAAATTATCAGATAAATATATATTTTTGTATTATCTAAATACGAAAACAATTATAAGAAAGAGACAATGAAAATTTTCAATGAAATGGTTCGATTAACATTTAAATATTGTTAGAATTTCATTCATATTAAATATTTTGATTTATCTTATTTTGTAAAGATTATTCTAAACGCGTGTATACTGCATGTCGTAAACCACGAGGATCTTCCTGAACATATTTTGTATAATATCACAATACATTGTCACTCAGATTTTTCTGAGTATCAACCAACCATGGTTAATCAATGATGCAATTTAAATATTTTGAAAAATGTTAATTCTGTATATTTATAAAATTCACAATGTCACCATTATTTTATCTAAATTAAAAAATTATATTTTAAGTATTTAAATAACTTGTTTAAGCCTTACGAATGTATAAATATTTATCGAAAACTAATTTAATATTCTTCCATACATTTCACGTAAAATAGTAATTAATATTTTTGCCTGATATTCCTTTTTTGATCATTTATTTTTCGTATTTGAACGTATTGCGTTAAATTAATTTTTATTTTTAATTTTAAAATAAAAATCATAATTTAATTGTCATAAGAAAATTAAAAATTTTAGAATCGACGATGAATAGAGAAATATTTTCCAGTTATGATTCGTGAATTATTAAAAGTTGATAAAAAAATGTAGTTTTAATATTGTCTGATATATCACTTTAGAATCATCTTCATTTATAATATATTTTAAATATCCGTACAATCATAATATTTTCTTTACTTTTTAATTCTAGTTTTAAACGATATGATCATAGCTTTACGTATTGTATAATTTTGTAAATATTCTTGAAAAGTTATAATTTTTATATAATTATGGCGTTTTTGTAACAGATTAAAATCTTTAAAAGCGAGGTTGAAGGTAAACCTACCACGTTGTCATGCAAAACATGTAAATGATAATTAGACTCTATAAATCTTTCAACGTGATACTCACCTTCGGATTACTTTCATGATTTAAATTATGTAATTTTAAATGTTAGAGGATTTTTTACTCATTTAATATTCGCCCTATTCTTATTATTAAAGCCGCCTTCTTTTCTTGGAATTGACTTTGAGATGACATTTATATTTGGTGTAATACCGTTCTGATATGGAGATTAAATATACAATAAATTTACTTCATATACTCTTTTGTAGAGTTAAAATAAACACAAAAATAATGTAATTAGATTAATTTATTTTAAGAGCAAAAAGTCTGTAAACGTGATATATCGATGTTTAATGCATAAATCAAAATTATATTTTGAAAATTTTGATAGGAATAAATTTAAAAAAAAATATAATTTTAACGAATTTTTGGTTTTATTATTGTTACTTAGATATATGTCAAATCATTCAATAAAACATAAATAGACCAAAATTATCATGCTAGATGTCCTTAATCGTAGATTTTTAATCTGTGTTCAGAACTATATATCTTCAATACTTCAAAATAATTTGTTTTTAGATTTTATTTTGTATTTTTTTAATTTCTCTAAGGTGAATTTTTGATTTTTATATCGGTCATGAAAATAACGCGATGTGATAAAGTATGATTAAAAGCAGCTTTTTAAGAAATAGACTGATTCAAATAAATATAATTTAAAATGTTAAAGGACTCAAGTATAAAAATAAAAACAAAAATAGTTAAATGTTAGTTGATATAAGTTAATAGACTTTTATATCTTGATTGTAGAATTATATGATCATATATATGGCCGAATAAATTTATATTTAAAGTTAAAATCAAACAACATTTTGAATGATCTATATAAAATAATTGTATCTTAAAGGCTTTATTTATAACTTTTCTTCATCTTTAAAACTGCTGTGAATTTAGAGGATTGAAAGATAACGTATATATGCGTTTAAATATTTTATTAACAGTTCATATACTTTCTTTATAAATAATAATAAACATACAAATCAATAAATTAACATTCAAAATAAAATTGTGTTAACTCTTATAAAATTTTACACAGAAAAAGTAAAAACCATTTAGAATTATCAATCCATCTAAATAAATAATTATTTTAATAAAATGAATCTTCTTTGTTAAAATTTAAAAAATAAAGGGCAAAATTATAAATAAAAGACTGTGATCGGAGTTTGAAATAGTTTTATTATCAGGCCATCTATAAAAATTTTAAATATAAATATGAAACCTTTAACAAACAATAAACAGACGAATAAATGTTACATTTAAATTTATCGTTTCTATTTAATCAAATCTGATGACAATAATTAAAAAATATCATATAACAAGAATAATTGAGATTTTTTCGATTAGTGGGCATTTTTTGATTCAAACATGTTTGATATAAATTAAAATAAATTGAGTAAAATCCTTATACTTTCAAATTATGGATTGATAAATACTCTGATAATTTCTTAGCCTTAAAAACATTTTAAAATATACATTTTTATTTTTATATTTTTACAATGTGTACCTACAAAACAATTCATATTTTCTTATATCTAAATTAAATTATTGATATTTTTTTACTTTAATAAAAATTAATTTCTACTTTTACAGAATATAACTCTTACTATTCATATCACCCACAAAAATTGATAAAATATTTTTCTAAAAACCAAGAAAGTAGAGATTTGAAAAGATAACAACCTTTATTCTAGTTTACCAAAATTTTTAAAATACAACAGATTTTTTAGCTTTTAAAAGAATGCATTTATAGAAACCTAAAATCTTGGAGTGTTTGATTGTTATATATTGTATTTTTGAAAATTTTGCCAATATTTACGAATGCGAAGAACAGATTTTGTACAATTTACAAATATGTTTATTTTATGAAAGTCAAATATTTTTGCACTCTTCGAAACAAAAGTAGATTCAAAGAATTATAATATTTCCCATGATATAATATACCCGATATCTTTTTTAATATTTATTAAATTTTATATCAACAGATATTTTTAACAATTCTATAGATTGATCAAATTTACGACATAATTGATATCTTCACACTTAATATACAGTCAGGAGTATTTACCTTGAAAATCTACACAACTCTTTAAATATCATTTAAGTAAGCTATAGAAACTAAGAAACTAACATATTTGTTGGAAAATTTTATATTTGTTATCAGACATCAAATAATTTTTATTTTAAATATAAAAATGGCTTTTGAAATTATAAGAAAAAGATAAACTTTGTTATTTTTTATCAACGGATTAATTATTCGGTTTTTATTCAGCATTTCCATATTTTTCAATGATAAACTTCCAATAAATATTTCATCTTTTGTTCAATTATATCAAAATAGGGAAGTTATTTGTTTTTATAAGCAAAATCATAAAAATGCTCAACATTTTTTTGCTTGTATTACATTTTATTTTGATGACTCGTATGGTTATATTCATATCTTTAGAGTTTTTATAGATTCACAAAATTTTTAAAAAGCTAATAATTGAAGAAATTCAAAGAAAAATTAATATATATAATTTTAAAACTATTTTAGAGAATATTTAAGCATTTATATTCATCGCATGACAATTAAGATTTTATCAAGAAAAATGACCTTGGACATATATATTAGAATATACTAGGTGCTAATTTATCACAGTTAATGAGAAATATTTTAAATAAATTACATGAAAATTTATTTTTAGCTTTCTGATACAGATTAAGATCGATTAAGTCAATTTAAAAAGACACTATTTATTTTTTAAAGGAAGATAATATATATGCAATTAAAAATCAGATACTTACAAAATATTTTTTGTTATTGTACAAACATATTTAGGAAATTTAACCTTTAATCAAATTTTAAGATTTTACTAAAATAAAAAAATAAGAAAATGTCAATAAAAATTAATTGATTTATCATAAAATAAATATTTTTCTGCTCAAAAATAAAGATTAAAACATTTATAAACTCTATACTAAAAAATCATATACCATCATTAAAATAACAAATTTATCGACTAATCAAGATATAATATCCAGTTATTTCGGTCAAATTATGGCATTATAGCCGTCTATATTTGATATAAATAATAAAAAAGGATTAAATTTTGCAAAATTTTAATATGCGTCAAATCGAGGAGTTAAAATCTATTACCATATGTTATATTTCTGAGAGTAACGTTGATACATGAATCATAAAATAGAGTTAATCGATAACTATGAAAACAGGTTTGAAGGATTTATCTTTAACTATTTTTTCTTTATTATCCCATAATGTTAATTATAATTCATAGGCTTATATTCTGATTTATTTACGAATCATCAACAAAGCATGTTTTTATACGTCAAGTAAATAAACATGAAAACGAAAAACAGTAAGAGGCAGAACATTTGGAAGAATGAACAGTATTGATGACATTTCCTTTTATATAAAACTATAATATATTTGTCCATCATATATAATATAGGGATATATTATACCATGAATGATCTAATCAATTTATTTTCAAATGAAATAAGAATATGATTATATATATTGTTGAAAACTAGGTGAATCCCATAAGTGAAAATATCGATATTTTTTAATTTACCAGAATCATGTTTAAAATATATATTAAGATTTTTCGATGAGTGGAGATCTTATAAGGTATAAAATAATGATTGTATTGAGAGACAACAAAGTGAAAAAGAAAAAACCATTTCTATTCAAAAATTAATATACAATAAGAAATATATTTATTCTCGTTGACATTTTAGATTAATATGGAATGAATTTTTCATCATTATACAGTGTTATAATTGTTAATAAAATTGAGTTAATTAGGAAAGACAACCTCTCTTTATGCAGAGAAGAAGGTAAAATAAACATACAAGAAATAATATTACAAAACATGAAAATGTAATAATCATTTACATGTGATCTGAGGGTTTGAAATTATATGTATCGATGAATTTGCTTTTTAATCTTAAATTCATTATAATATATGTACTTTCTAGCGTTTAAACATAATTTTATCTATTTTTATGAATTTAATTGGAAGTAAATATAGTATAATACAATGATATTATTAGAATTTTATAATTTCTTCACAAGGAGTTATTCAAATAGGAGTCAAATGCGCGATATTTAAATATTTATTGTTTGGTTTTTTCGAAATTCTTTAGAATGAAAAAAGGCATACTTTATATCATGAAAAATTGAAATTCCATTTGTCGATTAATACATTATTTCTTTCTATCCATATGAAATCAAATTATATACAAGATAAATCTAATTCTGAATTCTTGCGAAAAAACATTCTCCAAATTTAAGAAATGTTTGAGAATTTTTACGAAAATGAAAAAAACAAACGATATGTCATGTCACACATGGATGCATTATCAACACAAAATTTATTTAAATTATTTTGTGAATAATTTTAAATGCAAATCTCAGAATATAATATTATTTTAATTTTGGTAGAATTTGAATATTTCTAAAGATACATAAAAACAAATAAAATTTTTAATTCATCTTATACATATGGAAAAAATTTTTAATAACACTCAATTAAATGCGATTTACTTCATTAATATACATATCTATAAGTTTACCCTTTCTGATTCAAAATGCAAATCTGAATGAGATTGTATTCTACATTATAAATTTAATGCCCGTATCTCTTTCAAAGATCGTCTTAAAGAGTTTTAAAGAAAAACAGAAAACAACACACAAACAAACAAAAAATGTCATGCCATTTTTCCATATCTAGCTATAAATATAAGTATAAAAGATAATATTGGGTTAATTTTACAAATAAAATTAATTAACTTCTACCAATTTATCATATAATATAAATGATATTGCAATAAAAGATATATATTGACAAAAATTTAACTGAACAAATTATAATGTGACAAATGCAAAAACTTGAACTATTAGTTAATCTAAAGATCACAGCATCATTTTCACTTGTATTTTTTCTTCAATCGTATTTTCGATTTCATAAAATAAAATTAAGTATGAGTATATTATAATCCTAGTTAAATCCAATTACATACTCTTCTAAATCATTTAATATATGATACAGCAGAAATCATTACAAATATAAACGTATTCTCATGTATTTGCAATTATTTAAAAACTAGATAAGCATGCAAATTTTTAATGAATATTAATCACAGTGCACATAAATTGACATCTGTTTAAATAAAACATGAATAAATTTCAACAATCATTTTTAAATTATTTTAATTGAAATTAGCTTAATGAATATACATTTCAAAATATATTTCATATCAAAATATTGAAATATTTGCAATTTATATTTGTATCAGGAAAAACAACACTTCGGTGAGTTTTGTAAGTATATTTTCAACCAATATCCCCGATTCATTGAACATATGTAAATTTGGGATATTTTTTGTCAAATTCATTGTTATGAACATTCATGTACATTTATATCTCTTTATGATTGTTTGAGAAAATTTTAAAAAATAGATAAATCATAATCAAATTAAATGACATCTAAATATTTTATTTGTTCAAATTATGATTTTCCACCAGGTTTTATTTGCAAAATTCTTTTTTAGACGTTATAAAATCATGTAATATTCTAAAAAATATAAAATTAAATTTAAACATTCAAAAGAATATCTTAAAAATTCATGAACGAATTTTAAATTAAAAAATTTTTTTCGATATTTAAAACGATAATCAAATTTAAACGTGTATTTTTTCATCTGCCACTGATACGATAGAAGTAGTATCTGGTCAGTCAGATTATCCTCTTATTTTTAGTTTTTTGTGAATTTTGTATAAAATCAATATGTGTTAAAAATGGCTTAAAATGATATTCCTAATAAACTTAGAATGTAGTGTAATGAAATTTGTATTATATTAAATTATATTATAGGATAATACAGTTTTAATTCATTTTATCAATTTAAATTATAAATTAAATATATGAATATCACAATAATTATGTCCTAACCTAATATATCTTATATCTAAAATGAAAAATGGGGTCAATTCATAGATGTAAAAACAAGATAATTCATGAATATTTTGATCAATTATACATCTTTCTTATCATAGTAAATGTAAAGAAATAATTTGATAAGGCATAATATTTTCATAATTTTAAAAAGTTCATTTAATGATTTAGGATGTTTTTAATTGATTGTCTCTAGAGATTAAAGAAGATGATTATTGTGGTTCACAGAAGTAAATATAATCTTTCTATTGATAAAATATCATAATTTTTAATCGAGAACAATGGCAATAATTTTTCAATGTTCATATAATTTAAAAATAAATATTTTACATCCGTAATCATTTATTTTAGGTGAACACTACAATTTAAATCTAATCATAAGAAATTTATATACTTTGAGAGAGAATGATATATTCATCTAAATTTCAGTTAATAGATAAAAAAATTTAAGTCCTTCATTCTAACTGAAATTAAACATATTTGAATCGATCTCAAATTTAACATTATCATTTCAATATTTTTAATATTTGAGAGTTATAAAAAAGAGAAAGGAGCAAATTTCATAAAAAAAACTTTTAAACCATTATATAATTGCTTCAATAGGTCATAATCACATCATTGATTATTTTGTTTGAATGAATCGATACTTTCAGTTAAAATTGTACATGTCTTATTTAAAGTGAAAATTATTTGAAAGATGCAACCATGTTTTCATAGATACTCTAGATAAAGGGACTGTAGTATAATTTACACAATTATTATAAATATTAAAGTTTCAATTTCATTAGGAGTTAAAGCATTCGAGTTAATTTTATTCTAAATTTCATTTAAATGTAAACGTTTTGATGTTGATAACGATTTACACATTTCTGATTTTAAAGTTTACTTTTAAAGTAAAAAATAAAATGTTTCACCAAAGAATATTTCAAAAAATCTGTTATTATTTCATAAAAATAATAATATTCGATTTTGAAATTGTTTAAACGATTTTTACAGGAAAAAATATATTCCAATTCGAGATTATCTTGTAAATTGATGCTAATGGCATCCTTAACTGGATTAATATAGATTTTTATTTACTAAGTATTCTTTTCTTTGTTTACAAGTAATTTTTAAAACAGCAGAGGAACACATAATACTTATATTCCATCGAATGTAAAATATTTCGAAATTGTGAAATTTAGTTTGCCGAATATATTTATTTTTTCAGGTAAATAATACATATCTTTTTTCAAATAAATTTATGACAGAATGATGATTAATGTGTTTTGTATCATAATCGTATGAGATCTATTTACAATTCATATTTTGACGCATGATTATTAACGATTGAAATTCATGCCAAAATTTTAAGAAAACTAGAGAATATCAGGAATTATTAAAATGTTAAAATTTAAGCAATATTTATTTTTGCTTTTATTTTATGTTTTATGTGTCAATATATAATAGTTAAAAGATCAAAAAATAATATTGTAAATATTCAGTCAGTCTTTTGCCACGAAATATGTGAAATAATTAACATCTTCGATTTTAAAATTCATAGTAAAAATAAACATATTAACTCATTAACAGATTAAAGTAAGATTTAGTGATTTCGATGACCATTTGAGATATCATTAAAAAATAAGCTTACTATGAAAATTAATTCGAGTAAAAATACTCGGATTTAATCGTTGCACTTCTTATAAATAAAATATCGAATAAGAATTTAATTTTATTTTCATCATTAAATATAAATTATTCGATAAAATATATCACTTTTTCTCATGAGTATAAATCTAGTTACTATGTTTTAAAGTTCATATACCAACATGAAATTGTGAAAACTTGATTTATTCTTTTATTATAAATTATATCAAGGCTTCAAGAATTATATTCAAATAAGATCATGCGTTTTAATCTTCATAATAATAAAAAGCTACTAATTTGAAAATGACAAATCATATATCTATAAACTAAATTAAATTAAAATAAAAAATAGACGAAAATAATTTATCGAGAATGAGCATGTTCTTAAAATCTATACAATTTATAGTCTTTACAGTTAAAGATATATTCTTATTTATGGAAGAAGAAAATAATTTAGAAAATCTTGATGCAGATAAATTTATTTCAATTAAAAATATATAAGCGAGGAATGAATGCTCTTATCAGTATCTGAGAATCAATTTAAGTAAGAGTCATAATTTATGAAAATACTTCATTTAGCTCTATAGGGAAATACACAGCTGGGAAAACATGACCAATATCAAATGATAGATTGAAGAAGACAGATATAATAAACACAAGAATACCGAAAGATGCTTTTTAAATTAGTGAAGTAGGACTTTAGAGTGAGACAGTAGACAGAGCATTTTCTCGTCCAGAAAGTAGGAGACCCTAAGCTACAAATATTTTGAGAATGAAACCAATTTCTTAAATTACATCTGACTTTTCTTCAATATAATAAGATCTAAATTCAAAGTATGTCTCATATCTATCATTCAGATACTCGTTTAATACAAATAAGATAAATGGTATTTATTATATCTGTATTCAGATTTGTGAACTATCAAGAGAAGATTTGCCTCAATATTAACACGAAAATATTTAACTCATATCATCTAAGGAAACATAAAACAGATTTAATTCATTTAACATAATATATGTGATCTAATGCATTTCAATTAAATCTTTGATCTACAAAAAAGATCGATATTTTTGCCAATTTCTCTCTACTCAAACGTGATATTAGGTTATGATTTAATGTTCAATTTAAATTTTGGTTCCTTTATGTTTTATAAAATCATATAAATTATATAATTTCTTCAATTATAAGAGTAATTTGGTTTAAAATAATCAATGCCTTAATATATTTTAAATGATTATTTTTATCAAAACCATAAGTAGTTGTGAAATGACCATTATAAATGGATGAAAGAAGAATATTTTTCACAATATATTTATTATTTGAAAACTATGTGTATATAACAAGATTAGTTAATTTTAATATCTTTATTTTTGTGAAATTAAACACAAATTATTCAGAATATCAATATCCTACATTATTTGTATAAATATTTAAAAACGAATGATTCTATTTTGAAAAGTTTAAAATTAACTAAAACGATAGATATATATTTATATACTCTTAATAAGGTGGAAATAAATTTCAAAATTTAACCAATATGAAATGCTATATATGTAATTTATATCATAATAATTTTAAAATCATGTATTACTTTAATTATCAAATGCCTAAAACTGAATAATTGTCGTGATATCCAACATCGTCTTTAAATCTGGAAAACTTATTAAGTTTATGAAAAAATAACAAAATTTAGGAAAATACAATTATTCAAGAATTTGATTGATCTGTTTCAAAATCAGAAAAAATTGTTTACATGATATAATATCACTTAACAGATGATATCGTCATGAAAAGATATAAAAAGATTTATTTATAAATATAAAAGAGACTGCGCGTGTAAATAATCTTAATAATATTATGAAAAGTTTTTCTGAAGCATTAAAATACTGTAGTTTAAAAGAAAGCGATTTATTTAAAATATAATTATTTTTTTGAATAGAATATTTTTATAAAACTATAAATTAATATATCAATCATAATTTTGTAAATTAAATTAAAATTTATCTGATGATTTTTTATAAACGCACGAACGTTAGAATTTTCATTCATCAGGTTCTGAGGAAACTATTAAGTTTAATTTATAGCCATATATATAAAGATTCTTGAAATTAAATCATCTTAATTTTATTTCATTTATCATTTGTAATCAAGTATTTTTCGGTTATTAAATCAAAGAACTTAATTATATAATATTTTGATTGCTTTAAAACCTTTTTAAACTCCATGAAATATACATTTATGTTTTATTATCAAAACTAATTTTTGTCAAATAAAAATAAAACCAGAAAATATCTGTAATTGTACATTTAGTACAGGTCATAATTATTGCAGAATTAATAATGATGGTAAAATAATTTATAAAATTTTATTTTTGGCTTTGGAATATTATCAGATTATCAACATTCTTTGAATGGAACAATTTAATAATTATTTTGGAAATATTAAAATGAGTAATTTTATTAAAATATATAAATATGTATATAAATCTAAATGAATCAATTTTTATATTTGTAGATAACTGTAAAATTAGCAGTGATGTACTTTTAGTTCCTTTGTAATATTTGTTGAAAGTTAAAAATATTCTTCTTAAAGTATATTTATATTAACAATCTAAATTATCTAAACCAAGATTATCATATAAATTCATTATTATTGATCATATAAGTGTGGACTGTCAATCGTTATGGTTTTAAAGATACCAATTGTATTATCTTCACAAAAAAATGTAATCAAAATCATTATTCTACATTTCATTCTTGAAAACGATTTTAAACTGTTTCTAATAAATATATAACATCGAATGTACCATTTATTTAAAACCAATTATCGTAATACATAATATGCTTGAAAACATATTTTATTTTTATGTGATAAAAAATTGAAAACATCTAATTTACACATATTATATAATTATAACGAATTAAAGATTAATTGTTATGTTTTACAAAGATATAATTCATTGGAACTTTATTTATCTTTATAAAATGATTATGAAAATTCAAATAACAAATTCTAATTAATATTAATTTTCTATTTATTTCATGAATTACGGCTTTCCAATAAATTTGTATAAGATATGATCATTGATTATTTATCATAAATAGAAGAAAAAACCAGAATATGTTTGAGTTTTTATTCATTTTCAAATAATATAATATTTCGAAGTTTTTAAAGTGATTTTATTATTCACAATATTATTTTAACGTATCCACAGGAAACCATGTGACTAAGCCTTTTGCAGATTTAAGAAATAAATAAATTGTTATATATTTATAGAAATTTTAAAAATTACATTTCATAGTGTAAATATTTTAAGTTGTTCATTGAAAAATAAATAAGTAAAAAATTTTTTGATTTATAATTGTTTCTATTTCCATATACAACACAAAACTTTATCATTTTAAAGTTGTGTTTTTTAGTTTATTAAAATTTATACCAAAGCCATGATTCTTCAAAAGATAAATGCAATATATTATTGATATTTAAACACATATAATGATGAAGATTACAAAAGTGTAAGTAACCTGTAATTATGATATAGCAGTTATTTAAAAATGGAATTACTATTAAATAAAGTTATGCAATGAAATAAAAAAAGAGTAATGACTCGTGTAATAATAGAAACTCAGAATATCAATAAATCTACGGAGTTTTAGATATCGGCTGGTATATATGGAATTGAGATGTATAAAACGAGGTATATAAATAGATATATAATAGAAAATCAAAAGTAATAAGAAATTGAGTGGTGAGATATTAATTTTATTTTTTAATATTTCTAAAATTTACTAAGCCTTTCCAATAATTTATTTTGATAGAACGATGTTTAAAGATTGTAGATGGTGAATAATCTTACAAGTAATGACATTTGAATGACTATTTTATCTGTTAAATATGATTCGGTTCCATTATTGATCCGAAAATTTAAAAGTAGATTTGGACACGAAAAATTATCTAAATTAGAGTAAAATTTTTATACCTATGAACGCGATGATGGTTCCTTAGTTTTTCAAATTTGACTGTCACAAGACAAAAGAATGTATTAAATTCAACTTACAAAGCTTGGATTGTTGAACTCGAAAGTAAATAATACAATAGATCATTAATTACAATTGTTAGATAATATGAGTTTGTTTGAATGCCTTAAAGATATTACCATTTTGTTACGTGGTATAATATGTGATTTCGACGATTAATTATACACTTTGAGGTCATTCTGAATATAATTCGTTAAATGAACGATTTTTTGAGAAAACTATAAAAAAAGAGGAACGATTACTCTCAAATAATTTGAAAATTCAATCATATTTAAACAAATTTGACCTAATAACAAACGATTGATATTTCCTGAGATTTTTAATGCTCAGGTTTATCAAATAATTATAGGTACTAAAGATAATTAGGTAATCTTAAAAGGTTTCTTTCTAAGCACGTTGGAAAGATCATATCAAAACAATATAGTCATTAACTGATCCATCTTTAGGTATGTTTTCGATTCTGATTGATGTTTGACCAACAGGATGACTCATTTCCAGAATTACTAATAATAATTCAGAAAACAATTAATTTAATCAAATTCAGATTAATTTCATTAAACTCTTTAATTAAAAATAAATTTTAATAATTTTACATCAAGGATAAAGAATCGATCGTATAAATGTATTTTACCTCCAAAAAAGCTTTATATTTTGCAATACTTAAATATAAATCAATAAGAATATTTAAGACATTCCATACGGTTGTAGACTAACACTTAAAATTTTACGATAGTGTGAGTATAATAGTTAGGATTTTTTTCTGCTTTTTTAAATGGTGTCTTATGAAAAATATCAGCTGTTTATATTAACTGACAGTTCTCGCTGAAAATATGAACAATTTAAGAATTTATTCTTGAAGAAAAAATAAAAAAAATAATCATAAAATTTTAGAATAGTCGTTTTTGACTTAATTTAAATCAAAATTTTTAGATTGTAAGATTGAAATGTTTAAGATCGAATGTATATTATAAATTTTTCTCATAAGTTTAAAAAATGCATTTAAACTGTATCACGCGTTTGAATAATCAAACGAAAATATTTTTAATATATTGTCATAGAATTATTTCATTTGATTATGAGTTAGATAAAATTTTCAATTAGTAATTGCATTTACCGAATAATATTTATAATTTACGTATTCAAAGTAGAATAACCTGAGATTTTCTTCAATTTAGTATGAGATTAAAACCAAACGTATACGTGTTTAGACTATAATATTTTTTTGGAATATCTTTTAAATGATTTTACAAATACAGAAATGCTTTAAATGAACAAATATAACAGATTTACTCTGAAATAAGAGTAGAAATTCTTATTATTCATTCAACGAAAACATTCCGCATTTTAGAATGTATATATTTTTGAGTATTAAACAATGAATAAACAATACAATTTAGTTTTTTGCATGTTATTAGGCATTGATTTTTCAAATATATAACATCGTAAAAAATTAAAGGTTAGAAAGAATTCGTAATATTTTTATTTATATTTGGAAGATTAATTTAATTAACATATATTAGATTCATATAACTCAGCGATTTTGACAAATTTAATAATACTTACAAATTTAATTTATTTACAATGTTTATTTATTTATTTCTTTCTGAATACACTAGTTTTGTTGATCATACTTCATTCAATATATAAACATACATATTTAATAAAATACATATTTTTTAATATCTTTCAATTTTGGATAACACTTGTTCAGAAGTCTTTAGATAGGTTAAAATTTAAATATCAAATGGCTAACTTTAACCTGTATTGGAATAAATGTTACATATATCTCATAGGATGTTTCACCGTCTTATACTCTTCTATATTTTTAGTTTTTTATTTATTCATGAATATATCTTACGACTGAGAAGCGTAATCTCTAATATATGATGAAAATTCATTATAGATTTCTGCAAAATGAATATTGTCCTGAAAGAAAAAAAACGTCATAAACGTCCAACTAATCAAAACACAAATTTAGAAATTTTACTGTAGACTGATTTACAAATATATAACTTAAAGTTAGTTTATTTTTTTATTGCAGCAAAACTTATTAACTTACAAAATGTCCTCAGATATGACTTAACTGATGTTCAGGAACTAGCTATTTAATGTTCATGAATATATGATAAAATCATTCGATATATACGAATTTCGAATTGAAAATTCTTGGGCTTTTATCAAAGGATGTAAATGAGTTATTTCTAATTTTTGTTGTTTCATATTATTAGGAATCAGCAACTAAGACTTTTAACTGTGATTTTATCAATTAAATGATCAATAGGCAAATATTAAAAAAGCTGATTTTTTGACTTCGGCAATTCTATTGAACGGGAAACATTTTGATGGACATGGATAGTAGTTATTTGATTATACCTATTTATCATTGTTCTTGTGACTTTTTACAAAAAAACAAAATTATTGTGACGAAATTTATTGAGTCAATCCCATATACTAGCTATTATTCATTCATATATCGCAATTTAGTCTCAATTGAGAGACAATATTGAAAATTATAGATTTATTAACACATCTAAAATAATTTCGATAAATATTCTGTTGACCACAGATTCAGGCTTAACTGTTGAAAAATCATGGTTTCGATGATTATCTTCTCATTGAATATAAATTGGTGCATGAATTATCGTATTTACTAAAAGAAATAAGAATTCGAAATTAACATGTTTAATATCAAATCCTGGCCAATGTTTATAAAATCTATGAGAAACAATGATTTTATAATCTTCTTGTTAATGATTTAAGTATTGTTTATTCGTCTCATCGAATGTATTATCTGAAGAATTGTAGCAGAAAATATGGATATCTCACAAATTCAAGTAACATAGTGCCTATATATGATTTGTTCTTTTAATTAAAACACATAAAGACGAATTGGTTGTTTTACTCGCTGTTACCATATCAAACCAAAATCCTCACTCAACGTTTGAAGAACAACTAATTAAGGATAATAGTTAAATAATACTATGGATATAATACGTATAATAAATATCTTTTAATCGTTTACGACGATGTACTGACATCTTAAGAAGAGAGGATTATTTATTTAACGATCACAGAATAACAAAACATCATTTTAAACGTCTTTTTTGCAAATGAGAAAATCTAAAAATGTAGTAACTATTAAAATTTGATTTATTTTTATAACTAGCAGAAATAATGAAATGTTTATCGAACGCCATTTTACAACTATATTGCAAAAAACGAGCTAAAAGCGATTTTTTATTTTTGAAAATTTTCATAACATAAGTGACGACAAATACGCAATTCATACATCACAAAATGATTTTTAGTCATCGCACTTTTGCGCAATTAACGAAGTGACGTCAAGATCTTTTATTTAATTTTGATAATGGAAATCCAATTAGGTTGGTCGAAAAAATTCTCGTTAAACCATCAAATATTCATTAAAGTATATAGATTTTAACCTAATTTTATTAAATATTATTTTTCATGTATAATCGAAATTTCAAATATCAAAAAAAGTATTATTTTTGACAAGTAAAATACTATAATCTGTCTTAGCGTTTGAGTCATTTTTCCATTAATTAATATTTTTGAAATAGTTTAATATTAATATCATATTTGTATGTATTATCTATAGAAGTATATGAAACATTACTGGATTGTTTAATTTGTACGCTTGAGAGAATCTTCGAGTGCGTTAAATGACCATTTGTTTTATCTTTTCTGCTTTTATCCTTCGTCGTCAAATAATCATCGAAAGAAAATTAATTCCTACATTCGACCATTACGGGCATTAGTCTCAAATTCAATACTCGCATTTATGTTATATTTTAAGTATTATTATTTTAATGCGTTACTGATTTATCTTTTGAATACTTTTGTGAAATCTGTATATTTAATAATATTAAATTTACATTTTTTATATAACATGGAAAGAGTGAATGATTTAAATAATATATAAGTACGCATGCCATGAAAAAACTATGAATAAAATATTTTTATTGGATAACATAAATTTTTATATTTCTTAGTTTACCTGGCGCAAATTTCTCATACTCATACCTTATAGAGAACTTAATCGCCATGCGAACCGATTGACGAAAACGTCAAATAAATAGAAAACTATAAACAATAAAAATATAGTAATTAATTTTAAGCATAACAGTTTTATCGAAGAAATAATAGATTTATTAGAAAATAGCGTGAATTCTTAAAAATCAGCTTATATTGATGGTTTACTCAACTATCTATACATAAATTAAATGATATATACTCTAAATATTAGCGATTAATTCACCAATTAGTTTTATTCATCAATTTGGCAATTCATCAAAAGATTTAAATTTATATGGTGTTTACATTATTGTCAGGATCATCAAAAATCTAACTTTGATAGATTCTTAATAATGTAAACCAGCTTCAACTATTTAAGTTGTGAATTATCTATTGCAGGTATAAAAATACACGAAGGACGAATTTTCAAAAATATTTTTTTATATAAGAGCACAGTACTGGAAAACAACGATTTTCAAAATTAAAATGTAGGATTTGGTCTGTTTCTCTGCGAGCCACACTAGATATCAATACTACAAGAAGAAATAGAAGGGTGATGTTCTTTCTTAAGTAAATAAAATCACTTTTTTCTCTACTTATTTTTTTCGGATAACTGTTTTATTTTTCATGTGTTTCGCTAACATTGATGCAAAAATTTTCAAACAGTATATATTCGAATCTATTACTTTTTATCAAAAATATTTAGTTTTCTTATAAACAATTTAACTGACTTCGTCTATACATTCCTGAAGTAAATAAATATCAAAATAAAATAAAACATTTTGGAACAATTCAAACAACATACCATCGCTATTTCTTATTTCTCAATGCATGTAAATAGATAATATTAAATATTTAACTATTTCAAAGAAAGAGAGTATTATTCGTTTTTCTGATTACCTATGCATTCTTTACAAATATACTCTTATTTGAATAAAATAGAATGCATATTTTTCAGTTTGAGATATATCCCAAGTTTTCCAATTTTATAAAAATAATCAAGATTTTTAAAAATCATACTGTGAATTCAATGAAATTAGAGAATATATCACACTGCCATACATGTACTATCTTGATTTTGACATGAAAAATAAGGCAGTATATTAAATTATTTAATTTATTTTGTTTATATGAGGATAAAAGATAAGACGTCCAATTAAATTTTTTACGATAAATTTAAAATGATGCATGCTCTTTCCTACATGGATAAAATAATTTTTCATTTGTCATAACAACTTTGTATCACGAAAATGAACTCATCTTAGATAAGTTGATTTGATTCGGTTAATAAAATTTAAGTATCGGTAAATTTCATGAATATTCAAAGTTTAAGAATCTCAAATATTATGAATGCTAAATAGGATGCCATGATAATCATATCTGAAAATTATTATAAAGTGGATTGATACAATATTTTATATCATATTTATTTGAACTAATTTGCATCTTGAAATACAGAAAAAATGCTTATATTTATCTTAGATAAGATTAGATATAAAATTTATTGAAATTCTTTTGAATAAGATAACATTTTAAGAAAATATCTCAAGATATCTGTGCCAAAATAAGTTTTTTTTAATCTTTTAATGAAATATTTTTCAATATAATATTTATTCAGCAATATTATATATTTGTGTTATGTAAATATGCTTATGCCAGTTCAAGGTCGATTCTTTGAAATACAATTTAATTTAAAAGCTCTTTAACATACCTTAAATAGGTGTAGCAAAATATTTCTAAATCGTGAATACATTGAGGAGAAAAATATTTATGAAATATATGTGTGCAAATTAAAATGATATTATTATTTTTTTAACATGAACGGAAACAAAATGTCTTATAAAATGTTGATTATTGGCTAAGAATGTAAATTATTTTATGTATTTAATTCGCATTCTCAATTAAATAGACATTGTTAATATGAAGTTGTGATAAATATATTTCTCTTCAACATTGCTAAAATGTAAATTATAGACCAATTTTCAATATCTGTCACATCTATAATTTCTGCTAAGTAGATAAAAAATTAAAAATAGTTGTCATATTTATCCATCATTTTTGACTGAATTATGACGATGATAGACAGTAATGTTCGATCATGTTCACGACTTTTTAAATAAATGAAATATTTGTTTACTATTTTAAAAAAATCAAAGAATTTTAAAACAATATATCGAGTTTTATTCGATAAAACACGATATATCAAACTTTTATGAGATTAAATTTATGCCATTTTCTTATTTGAACCTTAATTTACACTTTAGATCCAATAAAATGTTACGCACTCGCTTTATTCATTTTTGATCAAAAATTAAAAACTTTTATTCCGTTAAATTTCAAATATTCAACAATCGATGTGGAGAATAATTTACAAGCATTTTTGTGAAAAGGGAAATGGTTGTTTAAAAGTTCCTCTTTTAATCCACAACACGATTTCTCAATCAAATTCAATAAAATAAAATTATCATTTAAACAATATTCGTTGAAAACTGAAAATTACATTTAAAAATCTCTGTTTAACCATATAATGTGAGTTAATACATAGTTAACAAAACTGATTTTCTCCAACTAGAATCAGTAAATTTTCAAGGTATCCCTTAAGAAATATTTAAGATATCATAGATGTAACACGATACAAGCATCATTCACCACAAACGTATTTGTTTTATTGTATGAACAGATCAATTTGAATTTTTATGAGACAATCTTCTGAAACTGATAAATTCAATATGTTAATGAAATAATAACACTATATTATGGTTTTGAATTGATAACATTTATATTTATCGTCATGCAAAGTGTTTTTGTTAGAGTAAGATGGATTATAATTTATAATTTATATTTTTGGATATATCTTATTGGAAAAGTAATTCGATGTATAATTTACAGTTTAATCAGATGAAACATTTTTGTGTTTTCTGTCGATATGAAAAGATATTCAATTAAGAGATTCGAATAGAAAAAATTATGTTATATCTTTTCTCTTATGCACTTTAATTTACAATTCAAATATAAAGAATTGATGGTATTTAAGGTAAAAGACGCAAAATTATAATAATTATCGTATATAAGTCATTAACTAGTTACTTTATAAAATGAAATATTCATGTTATATCTATACCTTTTGAACAATTAATTATTCATTAAATTAATTATTTGTAACCAGAATAATTTGTTATGTTGAAATAGAACAATTTTTTTAAATATAAAAGCTCTTCTTGATTCTCATTAATTTGGAGCACTTTTATTATTGATTTACAAACCATTCTCTCAAGAATATGAAATTGTTTGAATTTATTATATTTTTAATATGATGATGCAGCTCTACTTATTTTGAACTTTTGTCAAAAGATTCATGAATGATATGATGTGTAAATTAAATATTTTCAGCATATATACTATTCTTTGAAAAAAAGGATAAAATATTTATTAATTGTGAAATATAATCTCGATAAATAATATTTATAATTCTTAAGTCACTAATAATCAAATTATTTAGAATGTAATAATTTTAAAAAAGCATTCTTTGTGATTTCAAGATACCACATTGTCAAACGATTTTATTTCATAAATTTATGTTGTTTAGCATATATTTACTTGCGAGGTTTGATACATCATTAAAACTATTAAGTATAATGACTTTTACTTTCTAAAATGTTCAATCATCTAAATGAGGGAAAGCACAATTCGCGTATTTATATTTTTTTTATCCATCATTTTTGAAGAATCAAGGAGAATAAAGTTTGTTTTTTTTTATTCTGAAAAACTATTCTCATTTGAGAATAATTTTTTTCAAGTTATATTACACTAATATATCTATTTTATCATAAATAGTAATTTGAAGGATATAGTTAAATTTTAAAAATTCATTGAAATAAAATCTAATTTTAAATTAGAAAAAATACACGATCATATGTTTTGAAATTAAAAACTTATTCAGCTCCTTTAAACTATCTAAATTCAAAGTTTACTTTGAACATAATATTAATATTTCAAGTTAAATTTAAATTGATAGAAAATATTAAGCATTTTCAAGAATTTTAATTAGTTTAAAATAATTTATGATATAGAAAACCATAACGAAAATCATACCGACGAAATAGTATGATCAAAGAATCACAGCTGAGAATTGGTCACACAGATATTCCATTTATTTAAATTATTTCCTTTATCTTTTCAAAAAATAAGGTAATTTAAATGTATTCTGAGATAGTTTCTGTGGTTGATTACTTCGAGGAGAAATTAATAAGATTGATTATAGCATGATGAAAAGTTGTTCAGCAGAATACCGTAAAGCATGAACCAAAATAGTTTCAAATAAAATTAACAATATAATCACGATTAAATATAATTTCTCAGACTTGCCATTTTTCAATCTCTTAACACCAGATTTTAAAATTCAAGTTGTAACCTTTTAATACAGGGTTTTAACTTTTGTAGATATTAACGAATTATTTAACAAGAAAAGTGTTTAAAAGTCTTTTTTTATCTAGATAGATTAAATTATCGTTAAACCTACTTCGAATGTGTATATTTCGTTCCTAGATGGATATACCTATAAATGTTTTATTGAAAATCAAATGCTAAAAACGAGATACATAAAATAACTAAATAAACTCATTGGAAAATCGTATAATTTTAGATCATGGATTGACAAAGCTATAGGTATCATACCATGGCTCGAGAATGGACGATGGAGATTCAATGTAATATATTATATGTCATTTAAAATGTTGTATCATCAGTATTAGGATCATTAAAATACTTTCAAATCGTGTCGAGACAAGTTGATTGAAATAAATAAACTTTTACCTAGATATTAATTAAATGATAAAGGCTTCATTGTTTTAATATTAATCAAAGTATACATTTTGATGATAAACCCAGAATAAATGACTAATCGCAATTTACAGAATTTATAGAATCGATATTTGACAACATAATAAGATAAAATCTGTAATATATTCGGGCGATGTATCAAATAAAACTTCTTTTTGTGTTTAAAATTTTTATTTTGTAATCGATAAATTATATTTATTTCTGTAACAACAGAAAAATCATGATATAAATAATGAATTTCATTTGTACAAAAGATAAACAAATATTGAAATTATAAATGTTTTAAATTTCAGATATTAATCCGATTCATATTCCATTATATGCTGACAATGGAACTGACGGATTTTTATCTTTAAATTATATCAACAAATTCTAGCGTTAAAGTTTTCCAGAAATATTTGTCGATATAATATAAAATATGTTTTTTTGAATGAAATCTATGGGTACATGTTTCAAATCCTTGATATTTTTAAAATATTTATTATTATTTCGTTCATCAATTTGTTTAAATTGTTTGATCCTATATCTTAAACTATTACTCGCTTGAATCAACGAATGTTCTTGTTATATCTATTTGCATTATTTGATTAATTTTTGCTTTGATTGGAAAATTTCGAATCAAATATCTAAATAAGATTATCTTATAAAAGAATATCAGCTTCTTCAAACAAATATATTTCTTATAAATTTAATTTATAAAATAAAAAATGTTTATTTTTCATTCTATTGAACTATATTTTTACGTTAAAAATTGGATTTATTCAAACAATTTATAAATTATTCAATGAAGGAGGTAATATCTTGCATCCATATAAGTACACGAAAAATTAAAAATAATCTCATTCTCTGAGATTTTTAGAAATGGATGTATCATAAATGTTTATATCAAACCAGACATAGTTTATTCATAAAAAAGCCACTCTATTTATCTTTAAGGTTAACCTAAAACATAAAATTATTTACATTTATATTTTTGTATTTATTACTTCTTAACATTTATAATTTTTTTAAGTAAACTATCTTCGTACAAATTATATGCTAAAGCTTTTCGTTTGAATTTCTCTCTGGTATAGTTTAAGCCTTTATTCTATTGATACTTTAATACGTGAGGTGCATAGATGAGAAGTTTTAAATCTGTTTCTTATCTTTTCATTAATTTAATTTTTATTAGAAAGTTAGATATTGTAAAAATAATATTTTGTAATTTATGATTAAAAATATCGTTAAAAAATAAACTTTAAAGTATTAAATAGTGTAGATAATATCAATATGCTTTCCAAATCAGATTATGTTTCATCCATTATTTCTTTGAATTTGAGAAATGTCCAATCGTATTACTTTATACAGTAATATAAGTATTTGTCTGTCACAACTAATAGACATATAATATCACTTATTTTTATACAATTTGATATTTTCTAAAATAACAAATTCAGAAAATAATTTTCGAGGTTTTAAATTAACGAATGAATATTCTCAAGTTATAATGCATTGATAAAAATTGTTAAAGAAAAATATTAGACCATAAGGATTGATTTATTCACATTTACAAAAACATTAAAAAGTTATAAATCGAAATTAAAATCTCTTAAAAATAATTATAAGATTTATCTTGTATATAAAAAGATTTTTCTTTAATTTTAAGATGAAATAATTAATATATACCATTTTTTCAATTGCATCACTCAAAAAACAATAATTACAAAAAGAAAAATAAATTCATAAATTAAAATTTATTGATGATTATAAAGAATTTCTGCAGCACAATTAGTTATATTTCTTATAATATGCCTGAAAACCCCTAAATATCTTCAATTGAAATATTCTGACATTCAGAAAGCATTAAATCAGACAACATAATCTCCTCTCAAACTCTTATTCTTGATCTCACACCATTTTGATTTTCGATTATGCATTTTCAATAGGATTTAACATACATGAGTAGGGAGATAAAAATATATATGAATATCCATAACATGATGTTATCCTTTCAATATCGACCCTTCTGTGGATCCTCGCATAATCCAATATTAAACATGCACTTCTCATGTTAGGCTCATCTTTTAAAAATATACACAATTCGGACAGATAGATATTAAATATCTCCGCATTGACCGTTGAATTGGTTATCACTTTTTTGTAGCACATCCGATTGATGGACATACTGGAAATCATCGAAACAGAACGACTACGTACTGTAGGTGTTTTTACGTTGGTCCTGGTGCCTTTTTTTGACCTTACTTGAGATTTTTTTATGTGAAGATTTGCTGAAGTTTTTCAACGAAAATAGCGAAAGAAAAATCGTTTGAAAAAATTATTTAACCAAAGCGAATATTCTTTTCTGTGTAATATTTTATCTGAATCATTTACCCTATCCAGTTCATTATGCTGCATTTTAAAAGTGATGCCCAATTCTCTTAAGCATTTATCAATTGTCGAAAGGGAAATTATTAGATTTGGATCCCTTCGCAACAAAATTATTTTGATTTCTTTTAGTGTCAAGTCTGGATTATTAGATATAATCTCTTCGATCGAACAGATTATACTGTCGTTTGATATGGTCCTAATTTTCCCACCTTTTTTTTTGCATGTCAAAGTTACCAGTCTTTAAATATCCGGTAACAATTGATCTTGCAGAATTGTACTTCATCTGTATTATTTCAGATGCTTCCTTTATTGTTTTACCTTGTTCGTATAGTCGAACAAGACTTCTTCTTTTTTCATTTCAATTTTTCTCATACCGGTTGTTACCAGTATCTGTAGTGTTGGAATTTTCGCTTGAGTTAATATTTAGTGGAAAAAACAATGCTTATATATTAGAGGCAGGAAAATGCGCGGAAAAACACATTTACCAATATGAAAATAATAAATTCAATAACTTTGCAATAATATCTACCTTTTCAAAATAAATTGAAAAAAAATGGTATATATATCATAAAAGAATTACGTTATTGCATGGACTTCAAAACTCCAAAAGTTTACGAATAATTTTTCGTCGGCGAGCATTTTTCAATTTTTGTTTCAATTAATCTCTATGATAAATCCAGGATATCTAAAAATTATAAAATAAAATTTTCAAAGTTTAATTGACGATACTGTTAAAATTTCAAAAAAAAACTTAATCTTCCAGCTTGCATTGTTCTTTAAAAAAAATAAAAATTTTATGATACCTTTATAACCAATCTACAAAGTTTTATTATTTTGTGTTATGAAATTAAATAATAGGAAATGAACAGCCCCAGAAAATTAATATGAAATTTGAATATAGTTAAATATTATTTTGCATGTGAACAAATATTTTTAAACTGTTTTTAAGTCCAGGCACGGTCAAATGAAAAGGATAACTTTACTTTTGACGGCTTTGTTTTAATCTTACATCGTGTACTAAATTAACAAAACTGGTATTTATTCAGAAATTTAAAATCATCGGTTTAACTAATACCAAAAGAGAATTCAAAATTTTCACCATTTAAAATACCAAAAATTCTGAATTATTTACAAGTTTTAGCTCTCCTTTAAATTTACCTTTTGTCTCGCTCAACGTTTGAATTCACATTATCAAAAATTTACATTCAAATCTTTGATATATTCTTGAAATATCCTTTTCGTGTTTAAAACCATTATTTTTAAGCCAAATTCAAACATGAAACAATTTTTTATAACTACTGAAAATTGCTAAGTCAAGAGAATTCATAAAAACGAAATTTCGTTTTAAAATATCCTTTAATTTGAGACTTTTGGATTATTAAATTGGTAAAGGTATAGATGACTCATAAATACGAATAAGACCGATTTTGAGCGAGTCTCCCATATAAAAGATTTTAAATTTATTTTTTTAAATATGGCTAAAAATATTATATACAAAAACCAGAAACATTATTTTGCAAATTTATAACAATAATATTTTTGGATAAAAAGACAAAAGAGGACAAGAAATCTCAAAGATATTATCGGTTTTTTGAAATATTATACATTTTTTAAAGGTTTACGTTTCATTCTTGAAGCTTAATTCAAAACGCTTGCTTTATTTTGGAACTTAATTTTGTTGATAATATCAACTCTAAATATCAAATCGTACCTCACCGTTTATCAGATAAAAATATATATTTTCACCATCCTGTTTTGGAATAAAAATAACTTTCACTCTATTCTACATGTTCATAATATTTATATGAAAAAAAAATTTAATGTTTGAGAATTCGCAGTGATTAGATTCTTAGTTTCTCCGTTAGAGGTCTTTAAAAGAATAAATCTTAATTTAAAAAACCCAAAAATAGTAAAATTGACATTTTTCCATGTGAAACATTTTTTCACAATGTTTAAAGAGGTCACATATTAATTTGGTACAATATGCCAAGTTAGCAATGAAACGACTTATACAATAGTTTTTGAACGAAAGTATTTAATTAAAAGAGCTATAGCATATCCGTTGTTTAGTTTTTCATAACCCTTGCGCGCATAGAATCAATGTAATGAAGATTGTTTAATAAAATTGATCTTTTTGCTACCCTAAGAACTACTTTTTAAAAATGATCCAGAGATATTTTCATTATTCTAAATACTATATTTAAAATAAATAACCTGAAATGAAAATTAGCAATATTTCTCTTTTATTTAAAGAAATAATAGAGGTTTTAATTTGTAAATATGACGTCATCAATTCTAAAAAAGACATATTTGTTTATATAAACTGAGCAAACTCAGTCTAAAGTCATACTTACCTGACGTAGGAGGTACGGCGATCAAGAAGGTCGTCCTTCCAGGGTGAGGCGGGGACATTGCACTCCGTGCCGGCTGACCTCTGCGATTTCCCAGAATGGGAAACTCGGACGTATAATTTTTGTTCTTGGGGTTGCGTTCGCGCAGCCTCTTCAATAAATAGTGTAAGGTTTGCATTTCTTCATATTTAAGCAAGTTTTTTATTCTTTCTTTAATCTGAAATTTTATACCTTTGATTTCTTTGTTTTGCTTCTGTCTGTTTTTCGGGGTTTGCGGTCGTAATCTCTTTATGTCCCGAGAATTAATTCCGTTTGATTTTTTTTTCTTTGTGCTTCCGTTTTCATGCAGGCACGTAAAAGTTTAAACGTTTATTTTCTTAAAGTTCTGAGTTTATTATTAGTTTATTTTTCCATTGTTTCATTCCAGTTGTACATGTAATATAGCATGAAGGTAGACTTATGAATCCGATCATTTGAATTTTTTTCGTTTTTAAACGATGAAATACTGTTATTTTTTGCTTCATGAAATCATATCTACATAAGGGGGACCATGTGATTAACATGAACCCCCTGAATTTGAAATTTTCAAAGCTCCAAAACACCGCTCTACATTGATCAACTTTACGCTGTCGAACGTTAATCTGGAAAAGTCTACAAACGTCTGGGAGTGTAAGAATTCACGTGTGTTTTTTATTTCTTAAGCCGATTTCCTTACCCCATTAGTCTTTTTTAGTCTTGTTTAAATTGAAAAAGTGAATTTGTGTTTGATAAAGTGTTTATTTCACGATTTTTAGTATCTTTCCCTCTCCTATCAATTATAATTGTTTAAATTTTATCAAAGTAGTCTCTGGGAATGGGAGAAATTAACTAAAGTCAACTCGATAAAAGTGTTTAGAGTTATGGAGAAGAACCTCCATCTTAAGAATTTGAACATGTTAAATTCTCACCTTTAAATAACACTGTTGTTAAAACGTGCAATTTATCATCTTACGTGTTAACTGGCAAACTATAAATTAACATTTAGTGGAATTGGAACACAGAGTGAAAATAACTAACGAGTCCAGTAACAACCAAAAATGGAGAAAACAAAAAACCAACAAATTTTGATATTTTGAACGATTAATTGCTATTGATGACTCGTTAATAATGGAGGTGGCGTAAAAATTTAATACACTAAAAAACAACCTTTACAGCTCTCCATTGATTATTTTCGAATCAAGTAATGTGAGGACATGGTTGAGTACATCAGGCTTGTTCATACTAGCAGGAGCGATTATGAAAAATTTAGA
Organism: Neodontobutis hainanensis; assembly: GCA_024349245.1. NCBI lineage: Eukaryota > Metazoa > Chordata > Actinopteri > Gobiiformes > Odontobutidae > Neodontobutis > Neodontobutis hainanensis. Next base: position 37,780 of record JALDNG010000724.1, read on the forward strand.
CCATAAACAGCCATATATGATATGATTCTGTAAAAGCCCAGAAGGAATGTCGATTTGGTATCTTTATAATCTGGGGCAGTTGAAAACCTTATTAATCATTACTTCATAAACTTCAGTTTTAAGAGACAACTTTTATTTTCAAGAATGAACTTTAACACGATAAATTTACTTCATTGTCTTTTTCTTAAATTGAAAACGGTGGCTTTTCAGCTCAGATAAACGTACGGCCATAATTGGTGAAGGTTAGATAAATTCAAAAAGCTGTGAGTGGAAAATGAATTTTTGTCTCTTCACCACAATCAAATTATGAGCTAACGTTTTCATTAACAGTCAACAGCTTTCAATGTAAATAACAAAGGGTCTAATAATTCCATCTAGTTAAACCTTCTTGCTTCTCAAATTCAACCATCATATTTGAAGAAACAAAGAAAAGCGCAGATTCGAAACTACTACAATATTTAAAAATAAGTAAAGCGCGTGTGCAAACGTGAGGGAATTTTCGACCCTCCACTAATGTCAAAATGATGCTGTAGCAAATGATTGGAAGCCTGTGTATAAATAATTTCATTTAAGAATTCAAGTAGAAATAACATTTATTTGGCATACATAAAAAATTTGCATCACTCGAAACTTCGTCTGTTTATTAAACATGTCGGCATATTATATCAAACGTACCAGTTTTAAAAAATATTGATTTGTACATCACCATTGGAATACTTCAAACCAGAAGTAAACATTAGTTTAGTTTTTAAACAAAACAAATAAATGTTAAATCACGAAACATTACCCTCATGTTATATGAAAATATTCTAAACGCACCTATAGTTGGGCATAATCTTACTCAAAGAAAATTTATTTGAAAAAAACGAAGAATTTGAAGTATTTTATATAAAAAATTTAAATTGAATTATAGTTTTTAATTTCACGTCTTTACCTTTGGTTTAAATTAATCAACTTTCTAAAAAGTGCGCTAAACCACTTCTTAGCATGCGTATTATAGAAAAATTAACTTGATATCACATTTATATTTGAAATAAGTACTACTTTTATCGGTTACAATAAAAAGCGAACATTTTTTTGACTTAATAAGAATTTAAAAAATACGGTTGGATTTTACGTTTGAGGACATGCGCAAAAAGATATATTCTCTGAATATTTCTATCTACATTTATGTTGGAATATCTGAGTGAAAAAAGCTCATTCACTAACTCATCTGAACCATTTAATAACCTTTTAAGCTCTTGTAATTTTATAATTTAAAATAAAATTAGCTTACAGTTTAAAGGCGCAGAATCATCGTTCTTGGACAATCTGATCGTTTTTAATAGTTCATCGTTACATATCGCCTTTATTCGTTTATGGATATCAACATCTTTCAAAATATAATAAATTTTTATTTTCCTTTGAAACCATGTCTTCTTGAAAGTAATGCTATCGCAAATATACAAGGAGGTGTTTTATTACACATTTTTTTCGGTCAAATTTAAAATAAAAAATGATTTTGGTTTTAAAACCCTTTAATGTGAACAAAGAAAGATTACAAAAAGAAAACAAAATAAAATAAACAAACAAGCTTAATTATTTGAATAAAATCTTTGATGTTCCCTAAGTTCTTATATTAAGTGAAGCGACGTAATTTTTGAGAGCCGAATTGATCTTTCTGTCATCAAAGGATGAGTCGAAACTGTTCAGAGATCCCTCAAAAGCGGTTTAGATGTTTCTAAGTTTTCCAGGGATGGTATGCTCACATGTTCTTGGCAGTTCAGCACCCCATCTCAGTTATGCGCACAGTAGTGCAGATTTTTCGAAAATCGGATAGTTTGGAATTCACATCCATCAAAAATCTCTTTCTGTTTCCGGCTCTTAGTATACACTAACTTCGAACCGTCTTTTTTTGGATTCAGGTCATATTGAAATAAAAGGCGCTTGAAGTTGCATAACTTAGATAAAACGTAAAACAACAAAACTTGTTCTTTTTAATTTTTCACCATTATACGAAAAAATAAAAATCATAACTCCCTTCCGGTTGAAAGAGATCCAAAAATCTCAGTGATAAATTGAAAAAATTAAAAAAAATATATTGAGGAAAATGTATTTATTTCTTCATGAATCGAATAGTTCTAAAACAGTAAATTTGTACCTAAATTGACCATTTTCAAAGCTAACTGAATTATCCAGTGTCTAACGGTGAATGAACTATAGACACGAGCATAATATTTATGAAAATAATAATGAGATATATTTGATAAAGATTGTTTTCATAAAACTAATTTTTCACGTTTTAACAAACATCTGCGCGTGCGCGAATAGCAATTAAGATGCGGATTTTAGAATCTCCGCCTTGGGGTTGAAACGTTTGGTCCATAGTTATTCATATATATTATACCAACAACTTCTATCATAATTAACACAAAATTTTAAAGGCAGAAATCTCAGTATAAATGCTTTTTTACATGTTTCACAACTCGTTTTAGTAAACCTCCATGTTGAATGTATATATATGGATGTTCCTATTGTAGTTCTAGTTAACCTAACGAACTTTAAATTATCACGTGGAGTTCGATTATTTTCCAAAGATACACACAATAAGAAACCGGAAACTCTGTCTGATTAGAACTTTAATTAACTTCGTTTTCGTCTCGGCGATGCCATACGTAGATATGAAAGCAATACAACCGAGAAGAGTGCGAGGTTTTAGGGATGTGATCCACCCATTACTAGGTAGATAACATGGTATTTCTGTATGAGGGTTCCCAACACGGGTGAGGTGGCGAACAAGATAAACCGATAAAGCAGACTCACAAAAAGAACCTTCATACATGTTAGCTTCCTTTGGATGACGCCCAGGCAGGTTTGACTCCTCCACTCTTTTCAAAATATATCAAAGTAATACAAGCCCTTAAATTTTATTGAAAAGTACAAAGAATAAAGCGCCTTTTTCATAACAGGATTATGTTGCATAAACTTACAAAAGGTTATATTTAAGATAGTAAATGATAAGAAAATCACCACATTTAGTTATCACAGCTTTTACAAACATCCCATAAATAAGTGGAATTTTAATTAGTGCTCAAGAAGTATGAAGAATCACACGCAATATTAACGCTCTGATAGAGTAACGATTAACTTGTGAAGATAATTATTTAAGGTACAATTTAGACATCTTAAATTTTTGAAAACTCAGTAAAAGTGCACAACAGTGGATTTGAATCACAATTAAAGATATTCGTCCTGAAGCCTTAAAAATCTTTTTTAAGCACAGGTAAGGTGCAAACAAATTATACACTTATTCCATTTGATTTAATTTTAACAATTTCAAAAAATAGTGCAAAAAGTGAAAAATCGCTTCACGATTATGAATGATCTCTTAGTTTTTGAGATATATTTTACATTGCATAATTTTTCAATTAAACACAGACGGGTTACTAATTATTGTTATATGAATTAATTTACAACATAATTCTATTGAATGAAAGAGTTAATTGGAAAATAGAAACATTTCATCAGACTTACACCATAAAGGTGATGAATCTTTACATTTTTAGAAAATGGCATCTTGCTTTTAATTGTTTGAAATTTCATCAATAAAAGCTCAAATTAATTTAGATGACACAGGAAAAATTATCGAAAACCACAAACAGACTCTTGTTGACAGTGTATATCATAAAATACTTATTTGAACACACGTAAAAATAAATAATAATTCAATAAATAAAACGAAGACAGAGTTCAAATTGACTGGATGGTGCAATTAAATATGGAACAAAAAATTGGTTAAAAACTAATGCATTTAATAATGTCAAGCGCATGTCAGTTTGTGCACATAATATCATAAAATTATTATTTCATACATGTAACAATAACTTAATAGAACAAAATATAATTCTTGGCAAAAAAGAAACTTACATTAATTCTCAATAAGAGAGAGTTTTGTGGATACTATCTGAGTTTAAAGTACAACTTTTGAATGCCAATGTAATCAAACGAGACGATACGATGAATATAAATATGGCGCTCTTATTCTTTAGATGTCAAAATTAATTGATTTACAAGACCTTTTATTTTATTGTTGAAAAGTCGACTCTAGTTTCGAATTTAAATTTATTGATTCATACGTTACGGTGGATTCTACGGACGATCCCTCAGGTACGCACACAACAAGATAGTGCAAACAAAAATTCAATTGACAAAAAAGTTTGAGAAAATTAAAATTTTATGAAAATTATTTAAGAATTTTCAAAGTGTAAATATCGCAACTGGTCCGACTAATATGGTATTAGTTTTATTTTGACTGTCCGCGCCTCCGAATTTTTAGGCACGCGTGATAAATTATTAACATATCAATCGGTATTATTTGTCACGAATGTCCCACCCAAATCCCAATATCGTGAGAAACTGTGTGTTTCTTAGTACTATTTAGGCCAGTGTTCTTTCTGTTTCATTCGATATCCGAATCACCTGCTAATACATTCGTAAATGATGAAGAGTTCTGGAAAATATTTTTGTCCCATTTTGTATTCCGCTTTAAGCTGTTTCTCTCCTCGTTACTTTTTATCATTACATGCGTTGAATGCCTTATCAGGAATATATGAATATTAATTACATCTTTTTAATTGTCCTTTTTGATCTGTTATGAGTTCGTTTAGTATTGCCATGTTAAATAAATAAAAATTAAAACAATATGTCGTTAATTAGATGATCGTGTTAATATCAATATTATTTATAAAAAATTAGGACTTTTATTTTAATTTAATTATTGATATAGAAGGAATAAATTTGTGTTTTTTAGTTCAAAAAAACAAGCCAACTTATTAATCTTTGGCGTTTATTTCATTACACTTAATACAAGTAGGACGCATATACTTACACGACTGTATTTTCCGTATTTTAGCTATGGTTCACTTCTCTATTGAATAGTTGAAATTTTATATTAGCTAAATTTTGAGCATTTGATTCTCCATTTTATCTGCGCAGTTGCGTCGTGCAGCCGTACTGTCTTATGAGACGTAATAATATTATTTCAACAGTTTATGAATTTATGAACATGAAAAACTGGCTTTTCTGGAATGTTTTCCATGCAAAGAAAAGTTGGAAGCAACTTATTGGTAAAAACAGATTGACCATATTCTTGTTCCCGTCCAATATTTGATAAATGTTATATACCAATCAAAAACGACTCCCAGCGTTAATTAACTATTTTATGACCGTTAACGATAAGAACGCGTGTCAATTTTTTAATCAGGCCTTTACTTTATTCCTGATAACATATCCAAATTAAATGTAAATTTTCAACTTGGTAAAAATAATCGACGAATGATTGCTATGAGAGGCTTGTGTCATGCGAATGAATAAGAACATTAGACTTTATAATTTCAAGTTAGATCTACCTGTCTTAAATGTCTCAACAATATTTAATTTCATAAAATGTAAGATAATTTCAAAACTGTTGCTAAAACTAACATTATTACTTTTTACATTATTATTAAGTTTTAATTAAAGATAAGGTAAGGAATGATGCAAAATAAAATAAACTTCTTGGTGAATACTATCCATTTCGATCCACGTTAAAGAAATATCAGCTTGCACTATGCCAAGAACAGCATAAAGGTTTCTTAGAGGAATAAAATAGTCAGATCGCCGGTTTGGATTATCTTTCAATAAGTTACCAAGGTCTCGGTACTTGCACGCCATGTTAAAGTACGTTTTCCTTTTTTCCAGGATATTTGAATAAAATAAAACGAGCTTCTTAATTTTCTCCAATAATTGTTTGATCTTTTGATCAGATAAGCCCACAAATAAATCAGGAGTTAACTCCTTATCCACCTCTGGTTGAAAGGCTTGATATCTGCAGAATGAAAATTCTTGATTAAAATGCTTTAAAACAGCCAAAGTACGTTCAAGCACTGCTTTGACTGCGGAATACTTCTGGAGACTACTGAGATTACTGAGACTAATCATTCAAATTTTTCATAAAACTCGAAAAAGTAAATTCAGTAATATATATAAATATCAAAAACCGAAAATTTTCGAAGCTTTATTGTTAGAGCATATTCTGGAATGTTCTTTTATCTATTTGCATTTCTTCGTGCTTCATCGTCGTTTAAATGTAAATCGAACATTTAGGATAAACAATTTTAAATTGTGATTATTTTATTTTTTGTTTTCACAAAAAATCATTTTAACATAAATACTAAATCTGTATTGTCAATACTTATGAAAACGTTTTATATTTGTGGAAAATCTCATATCACGAAGAACGTTCTATAAATTTATAAATTATTGCTAGTCAATGAACCGTGTTATATAACCATAGAAGAGCGTATTCTTACGTTATCAAAGCGCTTGCGCGTATATTTAAACCACTATTATGAACAAAGTATATATAGAAAATTGAATAAAAATAAAATCGAAATTTTCTTCGAATCTTTTACTTTTTTAAATATTTTTTGTGATTTATAAAGCAACTAATGCTTAAGAAATGTGCTATAATTGGTAGTATATTTACATTTTTTACGGTGATAAATATTTTTAATAACCCGCATCTAACCTATCTCTGATTAAAAAACAAATATTGTATCGTTGAAGTCGTATTCTAAAATTAATTGAGTATTTGGATGCTTTTGTGCTTTTTAAATATTTTTATTTTTTTACAATCTAAGATATCTTAATTATTGAGGAAAATATCGCAAAAATTTATTTAAGATCTCTATGAAATAAAAAAAGAATCAAAATTATGAACTAAATATAAGAAAATCAGAAATGTATTAAGTTTAGCATAGTTGAATACGTTTTCAAATAAATTCGGCACAGCCTTTAAATTTAATTTTCACACAAAATCAAACTTATCAAATTTATCTTTATATTTATTATTATGTTATTACATTATTTGGCATCAGTTGAGGATATTTCCATGGTCAGATTCTGTTTAGTTGACAACCCAGATAATTCGATGTGCTAATGAAAGAAAAAGTAATATTTTATACATGAATTTAATCTCATTAAATTTTTATCAAAATATATAAACTTATTTTTCAACTTAGCCAAGGTTTAATACATTATCCCGATGTTTTACTTTCCGCTAAATTATATAAAATTATATTTCAAGCAATGGGTTTTATTCGTTCCTGAATTCGGTACGCAGCCAAAAAATTTAAATTAAGGAGATATACTCCGCATGCGTAAATAAATCATGGTACCAAGCAAGCGCAAAAAGTGTGGGTATTGTACTCCATGTTGATTGTTCATAATCTGTTGAAATTTTGAACATTGATCGACCTCTCTTTTTTTTCATAACGCGAGCTAAAACTTTATATAAAACGGATAATATGTGGGATTTGAATTCAAACAATTTTTCGTCATAAACTTTTTATTGTCCTATTTTACAATGTATCTTTTTGATATCATGGATGAATTAAACCTATCCGGGTGTCTTCCTAAGGTCTTTTTTGTATATCTATGTTCTTGGGTGTACGTATCTGACAAGTTTTACATGCTGGGCGTCTCATCAATGTTCAGGACCCTTTTCAATATTAAAAAATATAGTAGTGTTAGATTCTCATTCAATATTTGACTCATCAGCGCAACCTTACCTCTGCGCGGTGAATTTTTTAAATAAGATGAATTTATTATCGGCTTAGTTATATCGAAAAACAAACTCAATATTCACATGCTGATAATATAACCCTGAAGCTGTATGGTTACGATACCAAGATTTCCCCTGGGTATCAAAATAAATTAATAACATTCAGAATTATGGTGTCTACTAAAAATTTGAATAAAAAGTGGGGACTTCAAAAAATCAAATCAATAAAAATAACTATTACCGAATATGACGTTCAAAGATGACTCTTGTGACTGAGTTTTGATGAAAATGAATCAGGGAATGCTCGAACAATAAACAGACCAGAGGTCGACAAAAATATGAAGCTAAAATGTTAACATGAGCCTTCAAAGAATGAAATGAAATTTTCACACAGAGACCTTAAACAGTGTTGCACAAAAGTGTAAATATATAAAAAAATTCCTACCATTGGCGAAAACATACGAATGTTTTTAAAACAATTCAAATAAATATAAAATATGTTTTTTTTAATTACAAAATGCGAGAAACATTGTGTAAATTTTTGTCATAATCTCATCCACAAGATGTATAAAATATTCCATCTAGACTTCCATATCATTTTGCACATTTATCTTTTCTGTCTGTCTCACACAGAATTCCGCATTGTTTACGAATAAGAATAATTTCATCGATTCCTATTTACCACTTAAATTATCGATCATTGGGCAAATGGCTAGATGAGTACGCATTTTTATGTAGATCAATGATGAGGAAAAATATCAGAGCTTTTAAAGAAATAAATTTTAAGTACATTTTGCCCTTTAAAACATCTTTAAAGCGCTCTCCTTACATTCGACACCCCGCATAGTGTAAACACAAGAAGCCGGGTGGTGTGATACTTCCACTCACTTAACCTCAACACCCGTCTCTGACTGTTTGATCAACCTCCCATGCCCGGTCTCTGTTCGTTGGAAATGAAGACACATGACAGATGATAAGAACCATTTATTCCATAATTCAATTTAATTATTCGTTGAAGGCTAGTTGTCATCGACGCATGCACAAATTTTCTACTTTGTACCAAAAACATGGATAGGTATGTCGATTTATTCTCAGTCGAAAAAATTAATTTTCTTGTCAGTAACTATAGCATTTTATTCGTTTTTATCTTGAAGTGCTAAATTCGTGTAATACGAGTTAACAAGAGATTACTGCGGACAAAAACTATGCAACTAGCATCAGAAAATATTTTAATCGATTAAATTGCGCGGTATAATATTGATTCTTTAATTCGATATTACAACGAATTACTAAAAGGGTAAAGTTCGCCGTATATCGTAACTTTACAAAAAACCAAACACTGCATAAAATGCTGGTATCCAAAATAGATTATTGTTGGTTGATATCCGGTTAATTGCCAAAAAAATATTTTAAAAGTATATACATGAAAAAATTATGTTATAGGTCTTACAAACTCATATATTCATGAAATTTAGCAATTGTCAATCAAACATGAATACCAAACACGCGCATATATACGCCTTGATTTAATTTCAGTTAAATCCATATAAAATGTGAATAATACCCAATTGAAGCAAATGAGCATCCAACTGGTTCATGAAATACTGAATCTCCAGAAGATAAAAATAAGATGCTTTGATCACAAGAATATTCCAAATGGCGATGCCTTGATCAGCGTACGGCCTTGGGTAATCAAAATCAGCCATCTCTCGGCCTCGACTTTATAAAAAATTTGACATATGAGCTGCTTTGGGTGAAACATCTAGAGTGCAAATCATAATCGTTATGAGGTTGTTCAAACATTTTGGCTGTTCGATCTCCCAATATTTTACATATTTTGACCATTTAAAGTTTCATAAGCATAAATATTTTCAACCATAATTTGTATTCGCTTCTGAATAATTAAAATTATGAAGTTTATTTCAGTTTTATACATTTTTAAAAAGTATCGATTTTGATCCCTTGTCCTCGAGATCTCGATGTCCTAAAAATCAATGTAATCTTACCGTAACTTTCACGATAAAACCACTGGGCTCATCAATTTTATATTATATCGTTGATGAAAATAGTTGTAAATTTCTAAATTAAGCCATTATATATTTGCAAACACAAAAAGATGACGCATGAGCTAATGTATTGCGCACTTGATCTTAAGTTATTTGGATTATCCTTCCATTCTACTATTCTTACAATTGTAATGTTTGTCTTTCTACTTCCAATTTAAAAAAGTAGCGTTTCATTATTTTCCTCATATTTTACGTTGATGACGAATAATAAATAAATCTTAATTATCACATTGGCTACTCGTAATGGCAATTTAATCAGATAGAAAACTCGTTTCCATCTTGTAACTAATAAAAACAGAACCATCTTTAAAACTCTGAAAAATGGAAAAATAAGAAAACTGAATCGTTTTATGCTGCTCATTTGCTTCGTGAAAAATAAACGTATCAAATATTAAAACAATTTAATTTTAATGAATTGATTCTTTTTTTAATTACAATGACAAACTTTTTTTTATCGAAATTTAGAGTGACAGTTTTTAGTTTCGATAAATCACGAACTTTCCGTAAGTTTGGCTTAATCGAGTCATCATTTAATGTTTCAAAAATACACAAAAAATCAATAACAAGAGTAATTTTATAACCTGATGATTTTATAAAAATTCGCCATGGTTTAAATTACTACGAAAATTTAAAATAAATATTTATTGGATATCTATGAGTTTCATTTCAAAATGCACCGAAATTACCCCGAAATATTTATGATTTCCAAATTTTTAGAACAAATGACAAGAATAATTTTTTATTTGAATTAATCCGATATTTACCGAGACTTACACGCAGTTCTGAAATATATTTAAAAAATAACCAAACAGTTATGCGTGAAAATAAAAAGTTTAAGCTAAGAATTTATTGAGGAAGCAAAAACAAACTTTTAATTTATATTCAAAAAAACTTATTTTTTCATGTTTATTTGGGATATATCCAGTAATCTATAATCCATGGTTGAATCTCTCAAAGTTAAAATTAATGGAAAAAACATTCTCAATTGGTTGTTTGAAAATATAAACGAAATAAACCATCAGATATTGCTATTTGCAAGTTAAAGAGTTTTATTCCGTAAAACAAGGAAGGAAATAGAATCAATGGTAAAATATTAAAACTGAAAAACGACTTAATGATAAAAACCTTGACTTTAAATTCATTTTGCTGTAATGTTTCCGTCAATTTCGAATTCATGCCCTTTTGTTATATTTCGAAATTCAATATTAAAATCAGTTTCACACTAACCAATTCCGACGAGCTATTGTTGCTCCAGGAAGCCAAGGAAAGCGGGGTAGTCATACTCGGCACGACACTTAATATTTAAACTCCGATAAGAGTGTTGAAAGAGGTGAAGTGTGGAGGGAGGAACCTAGAAAGCGGAGCTTTACTGAAGGATGTAGAGTAGGCGTAAGCTTCCTTCAAAAGAAGCTTTGCAAGATTTAACACGTCCTTTTTCAATATAAATATAAAATTTGAGAAAATTTCTCAAGATAATGTCTTTCAAACCTCAATTTTAATGACTTTTTATAAAAGTTGGTTATAACCTAATTAAAAATGTTTAAAAAATGTGAAAATATAAAACGAAAATAAATAATTTTATTGCGACAATCAAACAATTTTATACTTTAATTATTAATTACCGCTTTTAAAATCTAGGTTTCCACGAGATTCAAATGACAAAATTAGAATAACTCTGTATTTTTTCCATCATAATTATTTTTTATTATAGATTGATAAATTTTTCAAAAGATGACCGCATTTTTTAATCCGATAAAAATCGAATGTTTTCATTCATCTACGCATACTCTGATGTGATATGTATGGATGAATGGTTGAAAGAAAAAGCGAAGCCCATTAAATAAAAATATATATTCAAGGAATCGCAGAATTAAATTTCATAAAAGAAGCAAATCGAGTTGTTCGTCTTGCTTTTGTTTCCTCTTTAATTTGAATTCTTTAACAGTGAATCTGAAAAGATTCGTTTTTAACATAATAAAAGGAAAAATAACTATTTTTGAATGATTAACAAAAATGATAGATACTTTTTACTCAAGGTTAATGCCAAGTAATGCTCATTGGGTCATCGATATTCGTGATATCAGTAGGGCAAAAAATCTCTTCATATTTTAATTGCGCACGCTCTGGTAATAATCAAAGATTTCATAATATAGATGTTTTTTAAGATACGCTTAAATCTAAAATGGTTCAGGATTTTATTTATCTTATATTTTAAAAGATACTTCAATAAAAGCGTGTTTCTTTGTCAAATTCATTTGATAAATTAATTTTTGCATCTAGATCTTGGTCTATGTTTCAAACTTACGATATTTCCCATCGTTATTTGGGTCGCCTGATTGAATTTAGGTAAATTTTATGAGGAATTTTCTTATTAATGTTTCATTTATGGTGAAAACAAACTTGATAACTGTCATCAAAAATTGAGCTGACATTTAGTGGAAAATATATATCAAAAAATTTAGAATAACCATATCAGATAATAACAAATTCTAGTCTCTTATCTGTTATTATGTTTTCTGATGAAATACAGTGCATTAAAATGAGTAAAACTTCATAACCTCTAACTTTTACTCACGTAGATTATTTTGGTTATTTTACAACTGTCTGAGATCGCGCCATAATTGTTTATATAACTATTTCCTAACTCTTTAATTTAGTGTAGAAAACATATTTATAAATATCGAAAGAACTTGTTTGGAAAATCATGAAAAGTATAAAATTTCCATTCTAAATTTGTGGCCAATTTTCAAAATATCATTATAATTATGACCTAATTCAATTTACAAATCTCATAACATTTTCTTAAATCATATTTTTTCGAATAATCATCAACTTTTTGAATCTGATATTGTTGAAAAATGCATAGATTTTAAAATAATTTTTTGATTTTTAGAATGCCATTATGGGCCTATTATCGGCTCAGGCATATGTCAAAATAATCTGCTACGAATTACAACATTCAGGATAAAACATTTTAAATTTAAAGATAAAAAAGCGCTCGACGAGTGACGAGCGTAAACGAACTTTTTAACTTATTGAGACTTGGTAAGAAGGACTCTCCTCCTTAGCCTTTAAGAAAAGATACGTTCTTACATCCCAAGGAGCTAATACCAAAAAGGTAACGTTGTCCGAAGGGAGGAGAAGAATTCCATACTCTAAAACATTAAATTTTTTCATTTTAAGATGAGTGATGAACTGTAAAATCTAAGAGGTAGAGATTTCTTCGAAGAACGTAAATACACGAAAAAGTTCGGAGGAAGATGTCCGGAAATGTCTGACTCATCTTTGTTCAACAAAACAAATATTAACTTGAATACCGTATTTAAATTTGAAAGTCCGAAAAAATCAAGTATCATACGGATGACATTAAACTTCCTGAATTCTTTCCATCTTTAAGACCGCACTCTTTTTTTAATGGCTAGAAAGGGAAGCGATGAATATCTCTGAGTTTTATAGAAAAGAGTGAAAAATAACCAGAATGTATTTATCATGATAATTTTCGTAACTGAAAATAAAACATGATTAAATCCACGAATTTTATCAAATTTATTTATTCATGCATTTTGCTTTGAAATTTAAGTGTTATGTTTTATGTTTGATTATTTTAAGATATTGATATTCGAATGGTAAATATTCAAATTATGTGTTTCCTTGAAAATTTAATTTGAAACGTTGAATAAGTTCGCAAAAAATAGTTATCGAACCAAAAATCTGCCTCTCGTGTAAATCTTAAATTTGACGATGTTTCAACATGAGACATTAAATGTATCTTTTTTACCAAAATTATGAAAAAATTATATTGATAATCAGCTTTACTATTCTCAGAAACGTTCAAATATAAAATATGTCAATGAAAATAAAAAATTATGTCAAGACAGTATGGTGACCTGTTAGATGTACACACAAATAATTCACCAAAAAGAGGAAAATTTCTGAAATAATGAAAGGAAAACATAAGAGGAAAATGTTTGCGGGTAATTAATACATAAATGAGTTTATGTGTCAATATTGATTCACATTATTTTCAAAAGGTCAAATCTGTGATTAAATAGTATAAAAAAATTAAAAATAAGCGGTTTTCCATTCGAAATCTCAAAATTACGAAATTGAATACGGAAAAAGATTATGCACATGAAAAGTGTTTCGATTTAATTAAAGCCAGATGAAATTCCTTTAAAGTTGGAATCGGGTTAGTTTCTTCAACCGAAACTACTCGTATCTTGTTCCCAATCATCGGAAGCCTTTCAATTACTTAATTTAAATTAAGTTCTCTAAGGTTACTTTTGGTCTTTAAATTGATAGATCGCTCCCATTTCATGTTTTCATTGGTTACATGATGTATGTTATTCTGAAATCTTTCACAGGTTTTCGATTAAATGTCAACAAAGTCAGTTTATCTTGAATGGGATGATAATATCAATATCCCTCATTAAGGTGAGTGATTTTTTTCTGTGACCGATTGTATAGTTTGTTTTATTCTTAAATAAATTGTAGGTTGCATCTTATTTGTTTTTTAAAATCATAATAAGGCAGCTAAAGTATGATCTTAAGATTTTCAAAACTGTTTTTTTAAAGTTATTTTTCGCGATTGCGTAGTTTCCGATTTTTTTTCTCGGGTCTGTCACAAACTAACAGAAATTGAGAAAATAGTAAGAAACTGAAAATATATACCGCCAATAAAATGTAACTGCCCAGTCACCCTCATAACCAGCAATAAAAAATCAAAGCAACAATTTATGGAAATGCGCAAAGCCAAATATAATCAGACAAGATTAAAGCTAATCGAGCGAGGCGGCAACATTGATACAGAATAAGAATGGAAATGGTAGATTTGTATAAAATTACACTGATTGCCATAGTCTTCAAAAGGGACAAATTTTCATTCATACTGAAAGAAGGAAAGCCTGAATGTGTTTCATGATAAAAGATTCCCGCTAAAATCGACAGAGGTTAATTTAAATGCACCTCTTAGGAATGGTCGAAATAACCCCAAAATTAAGGCTTGAAAAGAGTTATGACAGTTCGAGTTAAATGTGATTTTGTCCTTATTTAGGAAGGCTCTCGCTAACTAAAAAGTGACGGAAATAGTCATTCGATGTAATAAACATAACATTAAGTTTTCGAAGACCATATAAAATTCTTAGACAATTCAGAAAATCAACTACTCTACATAATGGCGTACTCTTAAACTTTCGAACCTCTGTCCTTAACATAAGTCACGAAAATGCTAATTCTTAACGTAGGAGCTGATTATTCTTTGATTTACCTTCTCGAGAAGGCATAAAACCGTATCTATTTTAGAAAAAGTCAAAATAAATTCTGAAGACTTCGGTAAATATCGAATAACTCTATCATTATTCGTGTTTTAAACTTAAACTCAAAATTTAATAAAAGATTTGGATATATAACCTTACAATTTTGAAGACTCAATCGAATAAGCCACATCTTAATGATTCCTGCCTTGAAGGCCACAATAAGCTCACAAAGTGAGAGAAAGAATCGTCAGAGAATCTTACTCAAAATAGGAAACCTCTTTTCGTCTTATTTGAGACCATTTGACCAAAAATGGCTTGAGCTCATCACAGAAAGCACCGGGGGTGGTGAATCGACCTGCTTCATTTTTCAGCAACATATGTCACATCATCACTCAAAGAAATAGTTCATAAAATATTGAAAACTGTTATTATTTTTAATTCAATCATCAATTCCCACAACAGAATATTTGGGGAATAAATGATCATTTGGTTGGATCATGAACCTCATTTCTGAAAATTATGAAAAATACAAGAAGTTGGTGGCAAAACGGGAAATAGAATTTAAGATTGTGGCGATATACACTTTATGATGATGACTAATCGTTAGTGTGTTAACCTCCTACAATAAAGATATACGGCATTTAATTTATAAGCAGACAGATCTAAATTACCGATGAAACTCCCGCGAGGTTCCTCTTACAGGCTTACGATGTAATTTAGTAAAGATGAGGATGACAAAAACAAACATAAAAAATATGAAATCTGCCATGCCACATCTTTAAAATACTAGTGTATCGAGTGGTACCAATCGTTCCCTCTCGTTGTGAACAGAAAAATCTGTTAGATAACGCCGAAAACGGTATGTTCTACCAATCTATGTGGAAAAGAACATTTTTAAGATATCTTCGATTTAACAAAACTTATTAAATTGATTCCGCGCGAAACCTTTGTTGTAACCATGAAAGTTGCATTTTGCCTCAGATCTAGCGGAACATAGCTAACTTGATAAATCAACGTCAGGTTTGCTTACATATAAAAAGCCTGAAACGAAAATCTTTTCGAAAAACACTGGTTTATTTTCTCCTTCTTTCTCTTGTAAAAAAAGCAAAGAATCTACTGGCTGGTCGGTTTCTTAATTCATCTTAGAAAATAAATAATTGTGTCATAAATCTCGAAAGTACCTTCAGATATTAAGGGAAGAAGGTAAATGTCACTAAAGATATTTTAAAATCAGTGAACGTCACATGCTATGAATTTCTTTTGAAGAAGAAAATGTGTCGTCTTCAGACTGGATTAAACTCTTTTTCTTAATTTGTAATATTTTTCGAAATTCGAAAAGTTTTTGGAAATGGTTGTTTCGTGATATAAGCGAGAAATAAGAATAATACATGAATACTTCAACATATTCTATCCAAAGCTGAAAATTTATGACAAATTTGTCACCTGTTTTGATATTCTAAAAATTACATCAACTTAAAAGTTAACAAAATTATATTAAAACCGCTTGATTTCTGTAACTTGATAAAAACAACCATTCAAACAATTTTGATTAAATTAAATTTAAGTTGACATTCAGGCATATTTATTTCTTAAAAATACATAAAACGAAAACTGGCGATGTTTTCAAATGTGAACCTATACCTTTTCTTATCAACAAGAAAATAATTATTGATTGAAAAGAGAATAAAAAATTTAATGATATGAAACCAAATATTGAAGCTTATCATCACATTAACTTAAAGTTTGTTGCGCTGAATTCTTTAATCATATTTTAAAATGCTTTCGAAAATATGAATATAGATTCCAAAAATTACTACCAGCTAATCTTCATTAATTATCAAACTCACTGAAATAAATGTCTGATGCTTTATCAGATATTCAAAGCGCCGATGTAGGATTTGTATCCCATTTATCTTGACATCACAGACATTCCTTAATTATATTTTTAAAGCAATGTAATCTTTCTGAGTTTAGATAGAAATTATTTCAACTATGAACATGAAATTCGTCCTTTTTAATATTGAAGTAATGATATTTTCAAACTCCAAATATTTCAAACAATTTAAGATCGACCGATAAATGAAGGAAATGTAAAGTTACAAAACTAAAGGAATTTTTGTAGATCATGCGCGAATTTATTCGCCATTTTTAAACTGATATTTGGATAAAAGTGTTTCAAAATAACGTGTAAGTTCAATAGATTTTTAGATTTTAGTATATTAATATCTACCTTAAAATGTTGTCCAGTTTTTGGTTGTCTGTTTATTAATATGTAGTTAAAATTGTGTGAAATTTTCATCTGGAATGGATATTTTACTAAAGTAGTTTTTCAATTCTCAAGTTTTATAAATCCACATTTTGAAGGTTTCTCATGTTTATGTTATTCCTATACAAATTTTTAATCGTTGAAATAACTGTTTCCAGAGATACGAATAAAATTATATCTTAGAAATAATATCGTACCTGTGACCTAACTTCAATATTGTGCAAACTTATTTTTGTGAATTTTTTATGTTCGTTTACGATGTTTAAACCAAGTGAATCTCAAATGTTAATTGAATTTTGACATAAAAACTCTTAAATGCGACAATTTTAATTATATTTGGAACATCAAAGATCAAAATGAACACATGCCACAGCAAATCCAAAGTCAAACCAAGTATGTTCCAACACCTCACAGATTAAAAGGACCAAAAATATGATCGAAAAAGAAGACACTTAAACGGGCATTAATAAAATAAATGGGATCAGTAAAACAACCAAGATGCAAAATATAACCGACAATAAATTACACTATTTTTTGAAGAGGCTGCGCGAACGCAACCCCAAAAACAAAAATTATACGTCCGAGTTTCCCATTCCGAGAAATCGCAGAGGTCAGCCGGCACGATGTGCAATGTCCCCGCCTCGCCCTGGAAGGACGACCTTCTTGATCGCCGTACCTCCTACGTCAGGTAAGTATGACTAAAAGATGAGTTTGCTCAGTTTATATAGATAGATCTGTATTTTTTAGAATTGATGACGTCATATTTATTAAATCTAAACATATTTTATAACACTAAATATTGATCAATATTCTATTTTTTTAATTTATTTTGACATTAATTAAATATAGTATACCGAATATTAAAAATTTTAATATAACGAGAAAATTAACTCTTTAATATATACCACAATCAACTATAAAAATTGAATGCAGATATCTAAAAACCAATTTCAATATATATATTTGAGTTACATTTTTAAGATTAACTGTTAGAACAGAATTAGTGATAAATTCAGTTAAAACTCTTAAATAATTAAATGGCTTGTTTGCAATTGGTAGCGTGAATTTTATCAAATCTCCTCTTCTACTTTCCATCTCCAAAAGTATGATATATGTCATAAGCCTGGCAAAGGTTGGCGTTGATTTATTTCTTCTTGGGCCTTATTTTCCATTCCACAGATGGAAAACTGATATCGACTACTTATAACAGTACAGATTAATTTCCTACGACAATACAATCATAAATATTTTCACAATTATAGGCCATATTGAGAATAAAAAATAAGCATGTTTGTACCAGCTATTGTGCACAAAGACCAAAATTAAGAAGTATGAAATTTTTAACATACTTTATTTAAAAAATGCTTTAACATTAAAAATGAGCTTTTTACACGAAAACTTAAAAATTATAAAATTACTAATAAAGTTCCCAATACGCTTGCGAATGCTATGTCATTATTTTGAGCCTATTCTTACATCAGATAAGCCTTCTTTGATATTTAAGACCATTAAAAGCGTCTGCGTTTTTCGCGTATTATCGTCATGGACTATTTTTTCACGAATAAACAGTTTTTGATGGTTAATCGAGTCATATTTTTCCCCAACTTATCATTTAATCTCCTCTATTGGGTTATCGTAACGTCGAGTTGTAGATTATTAAGCCTCCGAATTTTACACTTCTAAACTAAATCTTTTGTTTTGTACAAACGTTTGCGCGTGCTTAAAAAATCCTAAATCGATCTTTTCTTTCTTTAATTTATCTTTTCACGTATCATGGTTCTCTTTCCAATAAATATTATCAGATGAATATAAATATCAGAATCATTTTTTCTCGTTTGTTATTTTTTAGATATAATGGTTTCATGTTGTGATGTATCGATATATTCCATTGTTAGTTTTTAAACGATATTTCAAAATATCCGTTTCTTTTTATGAACTACGAAAATAAATAAAATCGACAGCCAATAGAAAAATAATACATTTAAACAATAATTACTATCCCATACGCATATATTTAATTATTAATACGCGGCTTAAACCCCAAACGATCTCAGGTTAAGCAGCACAGTTGTTATTATGTCATTTTTAAAACACAATAAAACTCATGCGAATATATTTTTCATATTTTTTGGTTCTTGTTCTCTCATTTAATTTAAAAGGCACTAAAAATGGCAAATATTTAAAAAATTGACTTCTTCCACTCAATTCCTGTTGGATTCACTTTTTTAACATGTTTCCAATCTTCCCTCCAAAAATAATCTCAAAATCTGTCATCATTTTTACCATGAACCTATCAAATTTGAAGGGTTTTAAATTTGCAAAAGTAAACTCAAATGAATATCCTGTAATATTTAAGGTAGAAAACTGAAAAATTCAAAAATTAATAAAAAACCTCTTTTACATCTTATCAACTGCTACTTAAAATTGTGAAGTTCATCCGACAATTCTTCAGGCCTTTAAAATAACAGCAAACACATTAAGCGTACCATATTTAATATAATGCTTAACATGAGTGATGCTTTTAAAGACGTTATTTTCGCTGGATTTCATAAATTTGTCAGAAACTAATTTAAAATAACTTGATGCTTTTTAAAAGAATAAATTAACAATTTTGTGGTAACTAGTGAATAATCAAACTAAATGAGAAATTTTTCAAAGGGATTTGAATGCATACAGGTTATCTACTGGAGTTCTACCCAAAGGCACGATTATTCAGAAATGTATACTGTTTTGACTTGTCTTGATTCAGTATTGCAATATTCGCACTCATGAAAACATTCACAAAGCTTTATACTCGTTATGTCTGCATTGATCATTGATTAAACTTCTTTGCAAGGAAATTAGCTCCGAAAAATAAGCCTAAACTCAAATAATTACAGTAAGTTTAAAATATTTAAAAATAGATTTTGTTGACAAATGAGATTTTAACAAAAATAAAAATTGATGACCTTAAAATGTTCTTATACAATCATCTGCTTCATGGTTTAACGCGTTTAATTAACTGATTAACTTGAAACAGACAACCATTTAAAGTCCCATTTAGTTCTCAACTTAACGATGTTCAACTCTCTGATAATCTCATCAGCCAGAATATTACTTCAAAACCCTACGAGCCTTGAAAGTATGATGCTTAAATAACGTGTTTTCTATCAAACATAAAATTTTTTATTTTATTTTTTACAATAATTTTATTGATAATGTTAGTTAGATATGTCAAAATGTACTTTGGTGACTGTGAAGTACCACTTAAAATTTAAAATATGATAAAAGTGATTTGCCAGTTTTTGAACTTATTATGGATAAAAATTATTAAAATATTTAAGCTAAGGCAACGGATGAGTGTTTAGAATACATTAATTTTTAAGACCAAATAAGAAATTTTTGAAGTATTCAAATTTTCGTAATTTTTTTTGTTTCATGCTCACTTAAAACTATAAAATATAAAGGTACTTTGTTCAAATATGTTTAGGTTTTTAAATATTTCAAACATGTAAGTTTATGTATAAGTGAAATGAACGATGGTGATTTTTAGATCATTTGATTATTTTGAATAATGTCATAGTTAAAAAATTATCAAATGTTGTAAACATAAAAATAATTTTTTTATTTGAAACTTTACTGTTTATATGGCAACATAATTGCCAAACTTGTGAAATAATTTTCAAAAGTTAATTGAATTTTATTTGTTTTGCGAGATTTCTGCCATGGAAAATACTAAATTCAATATATGTCATCTCAAAACCGTCGTTGAGTGAAAATTTCAATCTTATCATTTGTTTAAAAGTTGTAAATTTATTAAAATTAACTGTCCATTATCTCCCAAAAGTTCAATGTTAAAAACTATTTATCTCAATTCGTTGGTTAGGGAATTCGTCCGGTGGTCGGATTACGAAATTTTCTTCGAATATCATTGATAATAAGTCTTATTTCACTATTGATATTGAAAAATCTAATTAACTAAAATACTTAATTTCTCAAAATTTTATACTATGTTAGATGTATGTTTCTAACATCTGTGTTCTGGTTTAGAAGAGAACAGAAATGTCTTTTAGTTCCCCTTGATCTTTATGATCAGGTGAGTGTTCGAAGAAGAGCTAACGTATTACAGAGGTTTCTATGTTATTGACGAATGAGTGCAGATTGCGCTCTTCCGAAGATTAAAACGAGCAAAGCGATAAAGTTTATTACCAGCGAACTTATTCTACAGAGGTACGGCTACAATAGTGGTACGAGGAATGGTGGTGTTTTAGTGGGTATGAGTAACACATTATCTGAAACATAGTGCATGCGCTTTTAAAATGTATCGAAAGAGGTAATGCGCTGAATGGAGGGACCTAGTTATCAGAGTTTAGCGAGAGAAGGGAAATAGACGTAACTTTCTCAGAAAAAACACGATAGGTTAGAGATATCCTTGTTCTTAAAGGAACTATCTCGTTGGTAAATTATTAGATTGGTTCTGAAAACTTTATTTTCAAGATATTGGTCATTATAAAAAGCTTTCTATTAATTTTTTACACCCTAATACTTTGAGGGAAATATTATAAATTCTACGTTCATCATCTTTTAAAGACAAAATAGATAGTCAAAAATAAAATAAAATTTTAAAAATCTTGAACGTCCAAATAAATGTTCTTATGACAGATATCCAGATATATTTTAAATGTACTGTTGTTAATACAAATTATAAGAGAATGAATTGTTGAAGTTGTTTAAATTCAAACAGCTTCAGAGAATGAAAATAAGAAGACATTTAAATGAATGAATTTCAAGTATGCAACGTATTAATGATAATGTATTCATTTGAATAAGTCTGAGAATCTTGAGAGAACGATTCAATTAGATAATTTAAAATTTTCAAATGTAGTACTAATTGATTTAAATAAGTATCATTTCAAGAAGAATAAAAATATTTGTCGTTGTGGCATTTTATTATCTATCAGCTTCTCAACTTCAAAGTTTCACTCTAATTAATTACAAATCTGAAACAATCGTGAATATTTTATTAAAAATAATCTAATCTGTTTGTATGTTAAGACTATATGGCGTTTCGTCTATTCGTGCTTTAAAAATGAATCTATTTCAATTATAATAGATTTTCGAAGATAAATAAATACACAAAGAACGTACTTATAACTTACTAGAAATTTAACCAGCTGACAAAAAGACTAAAATCATCCTATAACAGTTAAATTTTGATTCGAAGTGTAGATATAAAAACCTTGAAGTTGTTTTGGATTCGAGAATCGTCTTACAGTTCTGTTAGATCACTTATGGGAACAAGAAACAGGAACCTGAGCCACGGATAGCATTCAAAGATCTTATCAATTTTCAGTAGTTGATAAACCCTGAATTTATTCACATGAAAAATGATAAATTTCGAACATAATAATTACATATATGTATGTTAAGTAGAATTTGGGCTCATCAACAATCGAAATTTAATAAAATTAAAGTTTCATGATTTTAAGTTGAATGTAATAATTCAAGAATATGTGTTTATCTCTTTATGATGGAAGCTGTGCTCTTAATCCTAGACCTTCATAACAATGAAGAGAGTGGATATTTTCTTTTATAAAATACCTATACCTGAATTCCATTCACGATAAATCACGTCAAGTATGAAAAATTTTGAAATAAATCTGATTTAAATAACATTAAAATCTTAAACACCATTTGTTGAATAAAAGTGTATGTTTCGTAAAATTATAATTATTAATGAAATAAACTTTAGCATTGATTCCATTAGCCACGAATTTTATGCTTTCAAGGTAGGAACGATCCTATATGCATTTAGATTATCAATCATTCCAAAAAACAGAGCTCTTTGTCGTTCACATGCTCTCATAACTTCTAATACTTACATTAAAAAATTTTCATGGTTTTTCAATATCATGATAAGAAACTTGGTCACTATGTCTATTTTTGTCTTGCTCTTAACCTAAAACTTAATTTTTAAAAAATAAGTACCGATTTTAGTTTGACGAACTTAGATACACAAGCCTTTCAAATAGAACGAAAAACAGAAAAATAACTCTGAAAACCTTCATTCAACAAATTTTTGAAATTTATTTATATTTATCCTTCTTTCAAATATATATGCAAATCAGATTTTAGTTTTTCCTCATAGAATGATTATTTTTAAAGAAACCAAGGATCGATTTGAACTGCCTTACAACGATAAGTAAACTATTCATAAGCATTTCGATAACTTTTAAAAACTATTTAAAAGACATCTTTAAAAATGAATACCTTCACCAATGAAAAATGAAAAAATAAGGAATTAGCATTAAGTACTCAAATAAAGAATATATATTTCAAAAATTATATGAATATTAAAAATAATTCGTCGAAATCTTTTGAACTCCAAGAGTGGCTTGATGATCGCTAATTCTCTACACGAGGCATCGTTAACATACATAATTAAGCTCCTCTTATCATGTGAATATTCTAACATAAAAAAAATTAATAAAGTTATAAAAATTGTTTTTTGGCCAAAGCAATCAAATCTTAAATAATCTCTAAGTTATTGAAGTATTTGTGTTCTTTAAATACCTAGATCAAAATACAATACACTGGTAAAAACTCCATTGCCGGATACGCTGATCGTTAGATATGATAATCCATTACGACATAAAAATCACACACAGAATATTAATTCAAAAATTGCTTTCAACAATCTACCACGTGTTCAAAAATTAAATTTCAAATTGAACATATACTGGAAAGAAAGTATATTCTATCAGTATTGAAAAATATTTCCTTTATTGAACAAAATACATCAAAATACCTTCCATAACTAGTACAGTTTTGAAAAACACAGAGAAGTTAACTGGAGAAAAATAAATGCGATTACGTTCATGAACGATAGTAATAAGTTAAATCACAGGAAAACGTCTTCGAATACCGGAAAAACACTGATAATGAGACAAAAAAATTTAAGCATATAATTCAATGTTTGAATTTCCTTAAACATAAAATACCAAGTAAAATTGTGGAAAATATCTGAATATTGAAGAATTTTGGATATCGTCTACTCAACTGCCGTGAAACTTAATCATAATCGAAACTAAGATTAAATTATAAAAAATGAGCAAACCAGCTTGAAAAAATATTTCAAATAAACTTGAAAAGAAAATCAGTTTAAAATGTTGAATTCTTTCCCAAAATTAGGTATTAAACAGTGGCAGTCGCATGAACCAACTATATCCAAATATTAAATTACAAAATGGAACAGCATGTCACTAATTCTATGAACTAGTGTCAGATGTTGGTTGATAAACTATTTAACATTATGTAAATGTTTTTTATCAACTTATGCAACAATCTAAATTTTTATAACATAATATCTTAATTATAAAATATAAATAAATTTTAAAATTTCCACTCTACCAAAAATATAAATCAGTTCTATTATTTCTACATATAAGCATACATTTTTACAAGAAATTATAAACAAAATTTGTGAATGATATTAATTTAATCTACGATTAAATAGTTGTAGATTTTGTAACTAGAATGAATCAGTCATGCTCAGATCCGAAGAGAGCTCTCCTATAAGATCTTTTGACTTTTCTATGATAAAGAATTTAATTTTTTCCAATAAATCGATTTCAAACACATTTTATTTAAAAAAATTAAAGACTTTAAAATAAGTATTTCAGAAGAAAACTGATTAAATGTTGAACAAAAATATATAACTCAAAAGTTGATAACACGCTTCATTCAATGTTTATTTTAAAAATATGAACATGAAGAATTCCTAAGGAAGCGATTTAGTATATTTTATTTTAAATTTTATTAAATTATAAAATTTATGAGATATTTCACAGATTTATTTAGATTTAGTGTTTAAAAAATATTTAAATGAATAAAAGCCAATATTTCTTTAAATATACTTGAGTTAATGAAAATTACAATGTTAGGAAATAACATAATTGTTTGCATACCCTTCGAGATTGTGTTCTTGGGTTTATCCGAACAAGCGAACCCTGATAATTATATAATTTATATATTTTCTAAAGGGAAATCGTTAAAGATTCCCAGCAGTTTAAAATTTTTGTGACTAATTTTTATGTCAACATTCAATTTGGTATTATCGTGTACGTTAAGAATTAACGTGGGAAGATAATAATAAACATGAGGATAGATGTCAAAATCGAAAATGAGGGAAATTTATTTTTAGATAACAATATACATTTTTAGATCATTAACAGGCATGTTTCCACTTTCATGTAAGGACCCTGAAGACGATTCCTTTTGCTGTTTTATACAATAATTAGGCAAAAGTTAGATATAAATCACTCCATTTTTTATATTTTAACTGACAAACGACACAGAAAGAAAGAAAATATTCAAGTAGTTAGCTGAATTTTTTCAAGACTCAATCAAATTTGAAGAAAAGATAAATTTATTATTAAAAATAAATTTTGATATAATCTGATTATTTATGTCACTTTTTTGATCACAATCACATCTCTAAAACAGTAAAATGAATTTTCTTTTCATATCACATTTATCATTATAATTTATCTCTTAAAATAATAAAAACTATCGTTGAAAATGGTTCAATTGATAATAAGAATAAATTTCTTTAAATCATCAAAAAATTATGAGCTAACCATAGGTTTGTTGAGGTGCCGGGGCTGGAATGTTTAGTGGGCGTATCCGATTGATAAATAATGTATATATGTTGAAAAAGACATTTTTAATTTGTTTATTTATGTTTTTCATCAAAATATATGAATAAATTGAGCATTAAATTTCCATCTATACAGGATTTATTTTGAGTAAACTATCAAAAGTGCATCCTCATAACTTATTTCATCAATTATTGGGATAATGAAATCAAATTAAATTGTTAAATAAAATTCTTCATCGTAAAAAATATTTTGAAAATATTTCTTTCATCACATCATTGACAATTTTATACTCAAAAAATAAAAATCATTTAATAATTCATAAGAATGAAATATTTTAATTTGTGAACGATTTTGAATCAGATATATGAACAATTTTTGATCTCGTGAGATCAAAAATACCGTAAAACTATTTAAGCATTTGCATCCAAACAGAAAAGTTGTTGAATAATTTAGAGAAGTGAGTATTGTGAAAATATGGATGAATTTTTCGTTAAATATTTGACAATGAAGTATTTTTGAAAAATTAACATTAATTTATAATTTTTTAGAAGTATAAGAAAAGTGATTTTATATCAATAATAATTGAAAATAAGGGAAAATTAAAAGAAAATTTTAGTATAAGAACAGATTTTTTAATTTTATCAAAATCTAACAAAATATTCTAATGCTTCAACATAATCAAAATGTTTGATAAAACTGTTATTATCAAACATACATATTCAATGGGAACTTTGTAGGTCTAATGTGTTCTTTATGAAAGAAGGTCCTTCGTACTAATATTGTGTGGTTCTTCTAGAAATTGTTAAAAATCCATAATTGTCATCCGTTAAAAATCAATAATTGAGTTCTTAAGATAAAACGAAAGATAATGATTATTTTGGCTTTTGAATATTGACACAAATTTAAGTTATATTCAAAAACCGAAAAGGAATATCGCGTTAACAAAAATGTAATATGTTCCAATTCTTCATACATATAACTTAAAATAACTATTCATGAAATATTTCCCACTGAAAACAAATGATATTTACAAAATAAGTTTATGTCTAACTCAAATTTAACCATCAATTATAAAAATATCAGTAAGAAATATTTTTCATCGCATAAATATGAAAATGTGATGATTAATTTTTAATTTTATATTCATTTAGAAAAGAAAATCACGAAATTGAAATTGATGAATATGCAAGAATTTAAAAATGAATAAATCGTGTGATAATTATATTTTATGGATTCCTCAGTTAAATTTTAAATGTTTAAAAAATTTACTTAATAACAACGCGTCGTTAGATATTTACAGCTTAAGTAAAATATTTCAAATTATGTCAAAATAAATTCACAAATAAACCTCATAATAGACGAAGTCATTGTCCACGATTGTAGATTGACTTTTTTCTTTTCTTTTTTTCGGTTTAAAAAAGATCATATAAAATATTAAAGGAAATTACAATTTTATAAAAGAAAAATATTATCTGTAAGATATAAAAGACAGAAATAAGAACATTTACGATGATATAATTTCAATTTTTTAAAATGTCATGAGTATGAAATAATTACAAATAACCTTACACTTTTAAATGTAAGGTGTTAATTTTTCACACATGATATTGTAAATTTTTAAAATCTCTGGTGATAAAATTGTTTAATAATAACTTATATTTTGTAAATTAAATCCGAATAAACCACTCAATCTTTCAGAAATTTTAAAATTATTAAAATTTATAAATCGATCATAAAAAATGTGATATAAAGTTTAATGTTGATAATCATGCCAACACAAAATAATATCTATTATCTTTTTAAAATCTTATTTCGATTAAAAATTAAAATTGAAATAATTTTGAGAATAAAAAATATCTCCTTTAAAAATTTAATAAATTGAAAGGACAAAATATAAAAAGTTGAATATCTAACAAACAAGTTTTCAATCATATAGATTTGTCAGTTTCTTTTTGAACAAGCTTATCATTTGGAGACAGAGTCTAAAATGTTCAAAAACAAACAATATTTGTCATACGTTCGAGAAATTAACACAAGGCAAATGTTAAAAACTAAAATATTTTATGGTGAAAAAGATCTTACGATTTTGAAAATATCAACCAAGAGTTTTATTAGATTTATCTATCTATCATTTAATCACAAAATTTGAATAATCTTAAAATATTTTATGAAACTTTTGAACGAATATTCGTTGGAGAATTATCCACGACAGAAAACAATAAATATCAATGTTTGTATTATGCAAAATATATCAGAAAAGTACATTTTTGATCAAATACATCTTGACACTTGAAAATTTTTTTATTTTTTAACTTATGAGAAAAATGTGCTTTTATTAGGCCATTAAAAATGTTTTATAAATTACTCTTAATATCATTTTTAAACAAGATAAACTACCAATTTGTAATGTAAACCTTGAAAGATTAAAGAAAATAATGGAAAGGTCCTCTTTAAATTTAGGATTTAAGAATAAATGTTAAAATTCTGTGATAATATGTATTTATTTCAAACTTGTAAATATTCCCGAAACATGATAAATTATTTATCAGAAATTTAAAATTTAAATGAACAAAAAATTGTTTCGCATCAATGTTTTTAAATCATATATTCGGTCATTAAATTATAAAAAAACCATCAGTCTTAAATAGTCAGATATATTAAAATTTGATTATTTGCACGTGTTTAATTTAAAATTATATCAACCAAGTGACCATTTTAATCAGTAAAGTATTTATAATTGTTACATTGATAAAAAATAAATGAATTAACCTGTAATATGTAATGTTGTAAGTTTATTTTTGGCACCAGAAATAAAAAATTCTGTTAAAAAACAGGTGAATGAATAGATATCAACACAAAAATTTAAAATTATAAAATATTGAAACACAAAGAATTATCTTATTCTAAGGTTGAAAAATTTTTTGGTCGAGTAAATATATTTTGGATCTTATCAGTTTAAAACAAAATAAAGCATGATTTTTCTTGAAAATTGTTTGTGATATAATTGCATAGATTTTCTTGAAACACATGTAGATATTCGAAAATGTAAATTTATGTTACTCTAAGAATTAAAATCTGTCTTAAAAATATATTAAAATTTACATTCGAAAAACAGTATGGTAAATTCATAATGTTAGTCTGAAAAATTAGAGTATTTATTGATAAAGACGCTTGAAAATAAAAAAAAATCAATTAAAAATATCCTCTAAAATTGAATTTAGTTTTTCTACATTCACTTAAAAATGAACACAATTTTTGTGATCAATGTGTGCCAAACCTTTTAATGTTTAAATCAAAATAAGAATGTGTAATTTAAACTGAAATAAAGGTTCTGAATACCTCACAACGTTTTGGCCTTCAGTTTAAAATATTTATCAATAAAATGATGAGATAACATTCATTTGGATAATATTAGAACTGTTGATATATACATTAAGGCTTGAAATACTATTTCACTCTTTGATTAAGGTATTAAAAAATATGATAAAAATTTAAAAGATATCTCGATGTAAATAGACACAGACACAATGAAAAGAAGCATTCAATATTCACGATAATCAAAGAGGTAATAATGAAATTTCATGCGCAAAATGTATACATGATTTAATTGTTATGACGTCGTTCTGAAATAAATACCTTCAGAGGATCTATTGTTGATCATAATTTTTATTACCTTTAAGTCAATTTATTTTTAGAGCAAATAAAAAACGTTTTAAAAGGATTTATTTTTGAATAAATGTAAAACCTTCAACTCTATTATCAGAAGAAATTTTATAATTTATGTAAACATTAAAAATTTTAAGATATCTTAAATAATACCTGTTTGAAAAAAATGATTATGTTAGATTATAATCTTTAAGATATATTATCGTCGTCAAAAGAATGCTCTTATATCTTTAACTCACATGGGTATAAGATTATATATATATAGTCATTTATTTAATGAAAGAAGATACAAAACACTATTTTCAAAATATTGACAGTACAATAAACATATATTTTTTAATTTTCGTGTTTTTCTCATAAAATTCATTTTGTGAAGATTTGAAAACTTCTAAATTTTCTTGAATTATCTATATGAACTCTTTTTCGTATGATAAATTCGAGATTTAGAAGATTATAGGTTTGTAATTAATCATTGAATCCACGCATGTCTGATAAAAATTTAATTTCCCTTTTGAGATTAAATCCATATTTTCCGTTCCTAAACGGAATCCACTTGTGGAATGTCTTATCATTTTCTGCTATAAGATTTTCTTCATTGTCTTAATAACGTATAAAGTTATTTTCATAATTTTATTCGTAACTTTTGAACATCTACTCATAAACCATACGGTTTATACTTCTTTGTCAGATGAAAAAAATAAAGATAAAATCACAAAAATTCACTGGCATAATGTGTGTATGTAATTATACTTGGTCAATAGATTCTTAATTATAATTTTCGAGATCCTTTATGTTTAGAATTAGATGATATTCGACCTCTACCCTTTAGAGTAGAAATCTTTTTGAAGTATTTTTATTGTTCTTGAAATCTCTGGTTCTGTAAAGCATATTGTGAAAATTTTAAAATAAAATATTAAAATTTAGTAATGTATTTTTGTTGAAAATACAATTTATTTAAACAAGATAATAATAAATATATAAAATGACAGAAAACTAAAAAAATTAATTTATCTAAAATCTGAGATTTATCATACAGATCGTGATAACCAATTTATTCTGTTGTTATATTTTTTCGATTAATTTACTATTTATCACATCTTTACCATGGGTTAAAGAAAAATGAAAATTAATTACTAAATCTCAACTTACTACAAAGTCTTTGACTTAACTCATAAGTTTCTGCAAGCAGATTTCTCAAGTCGACTATGTCAAAACGAGAGGCGATAATAATGTCTTGTGATTTGAAATAAATCGTTTGTTACGAAATCTTTATTGAATTAATTTCCACATACACATATTTGTTTTACAGTTATTTGAACTTTTTTTAGAATTCACTCATAGTTACTTGACAAATAATTTAACTTTATATCTTAAAAATTATAATTTTTTGTTATTGTTGGCATATAAAAGTATATATAAAAGCAGCGATGAGTGGTAAAGATGGTTCGATCACTGGTGAACTGTGATGGGTCGGTTGTTAAGTTTGACCAGGCCGAGCTCACTCTTTAACATCAAAATCATTAAATATCATAAAATGAAATTACTTTGAACATTTCCCCTACAAATGGTTCCCACAAACAGGATCAAAATGGTGAAATGTATCAATTCTATTTATTTCTTAAGATACTGTCGTGTATTTTTAAAATTTTGTCTTAAAATGGAAAAAAATACCACCATGAGCAGTTTAACGTAAAACAGTTAAATTATTTTCATAAACTGTGAGAAAATCATTTAAATATTTAAATTAAATTATCTCTAAAAAGATTAAAAATTGTACTGGTCAAACTCGCCTGCATCCACTTCCATTGTACTAAAATAAAACGTATAAAAGAAAATATAAATAATGGTAAAAATACTTTATTAAATATTTTTAATCTCAATTAACAATTCCTGAAACTTTTTTCTTTCAAAATCTTAATCTTTCACTGTTTATGAAATTTAGAAAATAAATAAATTTATGTAATCAGAACAGTAGCTCGAAAATTTCATTTAAATTTTTCAAGCATTATCGAATGCACAAATAGAATTTAGTTAGAAGTGCCAAGATTGATTATTTCTCAGACATAATGATTTTTGTTTTGTCTTTAATTTTAATTGATCCTTATTTAAAAATTAATATTTCGTTTTGTTAATAAGTAGTGGGACTCAAAGAAGGCGTGAAATATATTTTTATCACCGAAAATTGGTTATAACCAGCCTTTTCTACAAATTATCCGAATTTATAATATTTCCCAACTTATTTTTACGCATATGTAAAAATCATCTGCCTTTAAGAATAAAATATAAAAAATATCTTTTTACTCCAAATTTTATGTGATGATTAAGTTATTTTTATACCACGTTTGAATACCTATATATACGCTTTCAAGGTTTTCTATTTTATGATCATTACTGTGACAATGGTAACTTTTTGTAAAATACTTATCAGGATAAAAATGTAATTATTTAATTGAATAGCCTAACATGTTTTAAAGAGGAGGAAAAGTAAAATTTTTTTTACTTCATTCAATGGATCATAAAATAAACTAATAAAAACAAAGTGTGATGATTTTTATTATATATTCAAGTATGTTCGAAATAAAATCATATTTTTAGGCTTTTCTAATTTTTTCATCTGTTTCATGTCATATCTTCAAATATTTTAAATAGTATCAAATTTAAATCTCTTAATTATCGACATAAGTGCAATATTTTCAATTCTAGTTTTTGATTTTTGAGCGATATCAAAAATTTTCGATGTAAGAAATAGATTGTAATAACAGTTTACATATTCATCAGATGACATAGCAATAGTTTTTACTCAAAAAGATTTTCCTTGATATCACAAACAGTGGATAGATTGTGAGTATTTTTGAATTTTATATTTATCTGACAAGAAACCACAAAACTCAATTTTATCAATTTGCCAGAAATGAGGGAAATAATTTAAAAATAAACCGAATATTTGACAAAGTTTTTAAATAATTGCTTGAATTACTCCTCAATATTGCATCAAATATACCAACATGTGTAGATTTTTGATGTTTTATCTCTTCTATTTTATCCTATTAAGAAAAAATGATTTAATTCATTAATGTTTCAAAGATACATTAATTTTATGTTAAGGTTAACGCTTTTTAAATTCTCGAAGGTAATTTGAAAATTTAATTGAGTTGCCTCTCATAAAAATAAATTAAAGATGTAAGTCTATTAACTTTTGAAAGTCTTATTATTAATTTTCCACAGGTAGTTATCAAATTTTATCAGGTCTTTTTATGTTAGGTGTTTAATTTAGATTTTCCAAACACGCAGTCGCAGATTGTTAACCTAAATTTTATAAGTTTTCACACAACTTAGTTAATTTTTGGAAAACATTTCAGATGCAAATTAAAAAAATGACGAAGGAGATTTGAAAAATATAAGAATTACACGTTTAAGAATAAATGAGAAAAAGAGGAAGTTAATTGATAAAATCCGCTACCAAAGATAATGATTAAAACGATCAAAGTCATAATAATAGTGATACTAATGACATTTGATTTACTCAATATCTTCCGGTAGCCACCAACAATTTCAAAATATATAAAATAATGCCAAAAAATTGAAAATATGTCATTAAAGAACATTTATTTGTTAATTTTGCAGAATTCTATGCTTAAGTTAATGCGGCTCACATATGAGTGGGCCCAGAGGAAAAATGTTCTTTGAATTGTACTCACAAGGCCTTGTATTAAAACTAAACAGTTAGCTAGAAAATAACTGGATATATTCCATTTTAAGATCCTAAACGTCGACCTCTTTATAATATATTGTCAGATAATAGTTTGGATTGTCGAAAGTTATACGAAAATATTAACTATCCAACAATGAAGAATTTTGTGATAGATTAACCCCACGTTCTCCTTCAAATGATAAATTGTTTTTGGATATTGGAGCTGTACGGATAAAAATACAGATTGAGTCAATCAAGTAAAAGATGTTATCGATAACTAGAAAAACTAAATTGTTATGATTTAATCAGGTGATAAATAAAGGCGGATGATTTGCTCTCATAAAGATGTGAGAATGCCTGAAGACATCAGAAGCGAGGAAGTGGTGGAAACTTCAAAATTTAGAATATTGTGGCGATAGGCGCTCCGATCATGTTTCAATTTGAAATATTTAGTTTTTTTGGGAAAATAATTTGTGTAGTTTACCGAATTATAACCGCGTTTTTACATCAATATTAAATCTGAGTTTGACTTTTTTTCGAAACAACCACATGTAGAGATGCGAATCTTACTAAAAATATGAATTCAAAATGCAGATATGCAAGTATATGTGAGGAATCGCACGATATTTCCCCATTATAAGCCTTCAGCCATATAATTTATTTAACACTGACGTGGTTACGTTTTTTCAATTTGAATCGCTTTTCGTTATGTTTTTAAAATGACACAATTTAATATTTAATTGAGAATTTCAAATTTTCTAGCATAATGGAAAGTATCTTTTAAACCGTCTGATGAGTATTATCTCTTAATTGGATTGAAATAATGCCAATTAGAAGTCATAATCAAGCTATGATGCTCAAATACTTGGAGCATTCGAATTGAAGGCAGAAAAGCATTTAAAAGACGACCATTTAAGTGCAATAACTCACCTACAATAAAGATAGCTAAATTTTGGAATGCAATCTGCTCTAGATAGCTACGTATTTTATTTATCATTTTTATGTTTGTCAGTTTCACCACTAGGATGATAAAATTTACAATGGCACAAAAATATAAGCTTGTAATCAAGGCCGTTAATGAAAAAACACAGCACAAAAACACTTTTAAAATGCTGTTATGCTGAGGAAAAATGAGATAAAGAAATATTTTCAAATAATTTTTCTTGAAAAATGGAACCACCACCATTGGTCAACTTAACAAAATCCTTTAAAAGCATAGAACATTTGGAAATAGTTATACGTCTAGTATTTCGAAAGATTTTAACAAAATTAAACCAAATAAATAACGCTCTTCAGGATAAATGTACTGAGTTGAAAGCACTTTCAAGATATATGTAATTTTATAATAAACCCTTTATAATCACATGATAAATACGGTAAAATATCTGCACAATCTGAAAGAATGTTATGTTCACAAAAGCAAAAATTTTTAAATGGATCAAACATGAAGTTATTCATAATAGTAATCAGAAATCAACGTAACTGTGAGTTATACTTTCAAAATTTAGTTTTGGTTTCGATCAAAGAAGCATTACAATATAAGAGAAAATCCAATACTTTACATTCTATGAGTCGAACTATTTACTTTTTTATCGATGCACTCTTGTCAACGATGAAACAGTTTCTTTCTCGAAGAAACTCATTAAAAATATTTCAAACCTATAAGAGATATCTTCAGATAATTTTTATTTTGTTTTCATGGAATTTTACTCCGTTATGATTTGAAATTGTAAACTTCAAAAGTGAAAATATGTTAATGAGATATTTACAAAATAGAAGTATTACATTTCTTACTTATTTTTCACTTGTTGGAATAAGTTTCTGGTTTAAAAATTTATTTGAGAACTGATCACAGGCAAAAAATAATTTTCAGTATTATAGAAAAATATATTTCTTTCTCGGTGCAATTTTCAATTTAAAAATAACCTGACGAAGGTAATTTATACTTTTCGGAGTAATTAGAAGATTATTTTACATAAAGAGCAAAAAATTTTACACCATGACCCTAATTGAGTTATCACCTTAAATTTTTTTGTTTTAACTTTTTAAAATAATATCTTTTCTACTCTAGTATATTTGGTATATTTCTTGTGTTTTACAAATTTTCATAAATTCTAAAACTCTTGAAAAATTCACATACCCCTGGATTAGCTAAACTGGTCTTTATCGTGAATAAAACGACGCTGGGATAAATTGATACTTTCAAAAAGTTTTAATGTATAACGAGTAAGAGAAAGCAAAACTATTGAAAATTTAAAATTCAGTTTTTACATGAGATGATATAATCACTTATTCTCGGTAAAAACATTTTATCCTCAAGTATATTGACGCTTTTCAAATCAGTTTCTTCAAATAACTACAAGCAGGTATATTATCGTATAAATATTTATTTGATGGGGTTGTTTCTAATTTGTAAAATTATTGAAAAGTTGTATATCTTTAAACTATTGATGCATATATCATGAACAAAAAATTCTTGTCAAATATACATTTGTAAAGTGAACAAAGAGACTCATAGAAGGCATTTTCAATTCCGTAATATTTAAAAGTTGTTGTTTTTATTTTTAGATTAAATCTTAAAACATTGATAATTATAAATTAAAACTGATTAATATCGACTAGTCTACCTTGATTATTTTCCAGGCTATCTAAAGTCTAGCTCTTGCTTATCTATCCAATAGCTCGATTCTGCATTTCATAACAAAGTTATTAATCTTCATCCTGAATTGTACAGGATTCTTTGCCGAAATTCTACTGGAAGGCTATGTCTGTTGGAGGCAATGGAAGTGACTTCGATTACTGAGTATTTATGCTGTTGAAGATTCCTGTGTAATGACCTCATAAGTGCCATTTTATTCTGTAAAGCAATGATTACGCTTGAATAAAAGTGTGTACTAACATAGACTATTACAGGAGTTAATGTAGCTGATACTTCAACCGTTATGTCTTTCATCTTAGCCATTATTCGTTGCTCTATGATGTTCTCATTGTTACCATTAAGATTACGTATGAGATTACAGCCGACCACGATTTAATCGTTTCTAGTTGTTATCCATGCCGGAAATGTGTTTTTATGTTAAGACTGGCAATTAAATTGAATATTTCGATTCGTGTATACCTGTGTTTAACAAATCCATACTGCTTTAATAACACAGAAGACTGGCATTTTTTATAAATTAAAATGTTATTTAATTTTCAGCAATTATTATATCACTTAAATCTGAATATTAATATTTTTATTAATTACCTGTTGGACAGACAGAGAACTACGAAGAAATTAATATCATGTTATTTTAAAGGTTTTCACATTTTATCGTGAATGTAAAATAAATCATCAATAAAAAAACACAGACAAAATGAAAAAAAAATAGTTCACTGCCCTCTTAAGATATTTTTCACTCATCATTATTTAGATTTTTACACGTGTTAACAAAATAACATGTCCATTCGAAATTTCGCGTGATTAATTTTCAATAAATTCTAAATCATCTAAATTGATCAAATGAAAAAAATATATGCTTTGGTTTATCCTATTTTAATGAGTTTCCTCAGTATTCTTAAGCCAAAAATTATGACAACTGGAAAATATATGTCATCTTTGAATAAAAAATATTAAGAGCCAGTTATAATTTTTCAAGAATCGCATTTTACAAATCAAAGTTGTCTGTATCAAGTCAAATAAAAATCAAACTATTTTTGTTTTTTGTTCTTATGTTTTGTCTCGTATGTCTTTTTATGCTAAAGATGAGTTCTGATTCTTATTTATTTGAATAATTCAAGAATGTAAATTAAACAATCCATTTAAAATTTTTAAAAATATTCTTAATTTTAAATTAAAATTTTCTCTCATGGTTATTTCTGAATGTACAAATGGATTCGTAAATAATATATATAAATACACTTTTATTTTTACTCAGATAACCATTCATAAAGTTTATATTCTTATCTAGGAATTTATATGATCTTCTTCAGTTCGTTTCTGATCAAATCCTACAACTCATAAAAATTTTAAAATTTTTATGAACTCGTGAATAAATATTCACAATTTCTTTTGAATTAAATAAAATTAAATTTCTCTAATTTACTTTAGAAGATAAATTCATAGAGCAGCCTATCAAGTTAAAAATTTTCATTGTTCATCTGATAAAATTATATTTTTGAAAATTAAAATCTCAAAATAAATTAGTTTGTGATTTTAACATCAGTATTTGCAATATATTGGTTTAATTGCATTTAAATAACTACATATATAAGAAAAAAATATGATATATACCTATAATATCAAAGTATTTATATCTGTTAAATTAAAATAAATTGTTAAAAACTGCATTTAAAATAATTATTTTGAAACTGAAACTTGTTTTATTTAATTAGCATTAAGTTTTTGATTGAAAATGAATTTATTTATCTTTCAAATATACTTTTATTCCTTATGGTAATTTCAAAACCTTGAAAAATTAAGATAATCAAAAGCTTCAATTCATTTTGAAAATGTCAAAATAATTAAATTTTCACACATTAAAAACAGTTATTTAAGGATACATTATATTTTTACGATAAAAATAATGAAAAAATATCATCATATATATCTCTAAAATGTGAAAACATGCTTCATACACATAAAAATGTAGATTCTTTTGATTAAATTGAAGAGTTTTAACTTTTTCAATATTTACATTTTTTAATGTATTTTTCTTTATTTAGAATGTTATTTTAGACTGATATAGATGGAATTATTATGATAATTTTTATATCTTACTCAGAATACTTCCAACGAACCAATGCCACAAGTTAAGGTTACCAAAAAACGAGGAATAGAGGGGGTGGGGTTTATAAAGTAAAAGCCACACACAACTCAATTACTGGTATATACACAACTATAGGGGCGGACAAGGTGAACATTATTGAAAGATAATGCCCGAAATGGAGTAATTATACGTTAAATTTATTCGAAAGAAGCCATGATAGGTTTTCTTCATCCTTGCTCTTCAAAAACTATCTGACTAAAAATGTTTTGTCTATCATTTTTGAAGAGCTCAATGTAAACATTAACTTTAATATTTTCTGAATGCTATAACTGTTTCAATATATAAGTCAGTTTTATTTTCAACCTAATAAACTTCCTTTGATTTTATTTTGATGGTATTATTGTGTGGGCAACTCATTTTCTATTTGAAACATTCTAATATTGGGTAATGATTTAAAAAGAACATAAAAACTATTGATAATAACACGTTAAAAGTTATCTTTTTTTTTCATTTAAAGATTTTTTCTTTTCAACAAATCATAAAAATTCATCAAAGAATAATTTCATTTTGTGTCGTGATGTAAAAAGTTTCAAAAGTCTAAAGGTATTTTATAATGAAAATAATTTCAAAAAGTCATGAGTTTAAAATTCAAGAAAATTTCAATGATAAATAAACCCAGAATTTTAAGAAATCATCAAATACCACCGAAAAACCTTAAATAGTTATCCTAAAAAGACGAACTTGTTTTTTATTGTTTAAGAAGAATCTAAAATGACGAGTCTAATTCATTTATGTCATAATGGAGCTAAAAATAATCGAAATAGAATAAATTAAAAGAATTGAAGATGAAATTATGTTTAATGTCTACGATATGTACAATTAAATAAAATTTTGAATTTGTTAAGGATTATAGCTGAAATTTATTTTTATCATAAACATAATTTTGAAATTAACACGGTAAGAATTTAATAAATATTCTCCTATTTCGAGACCTTTAATTTGTGGAAAATATTCTTTGATAATCTTATGATTTCCTTCCAGTGTCATTAGGCCCAAGCTATATATGTGTGATAAGGTTAGATGCCCGAAAGAAAAACGTTTTGTAACGGTTAGATAACTTTTCAGGTTTTTACACATTGCTTAAGCCTTTTGTCAAATAGCCAAACTGATAATTACCTTCGTTCTTCGATATATCTAGAAAATGCATGTTGATAAATATAAATTTAAGATAAACGTCTGCTTTATTTTTGCTTCTATACTGAAATATTTGAATTTTATATTTTCATTTTGAGCATCCTAATTTGAATCATTCTCTCTTTTTGATATTAATTTTCTGAATAAATATCCTTATAATTATCTTTAAATATCAAATTAAAGAGGTTAATTTATCTCCATTTATACATCATGTGAGAATATTGAAATACTTTTCTAATCTCATTAGGTTTATAACTTATATTTGAATCATAGAATCATTACTTATTACCGGCACTTGGTCAATTCTGTAACAAATTTGGAGAGTGTTTTTTAATATTTTTCAGTTTAGCCAATATTTTGAGTTTGTGTTTTTAAATTTTCGATATGAGAAATTTTAACAAGCTTTTCTATTTTTGAACCTAATATTATAAAGTTGCAGAAACACACTTTGGAGATATAAAGTTTTAGTTTTGAAAACAGCCATGCTAAGAAACTTATGTTTTCTTCATGATTGAACAAATGGATAAGTTAAAAACAAACTGTAAAAGCGATTACTTTTAAAAATAGTTCAGACAAAGAAAATAAAGCGTTCTGAACGATTTTTCTCTTAAAAGGCTTTTTTAATTGTAAATAATTATATATTTTAACAATTCAAATTAAGTATTTGATGATTTAATATATAAAATATAGTTTTTTTATTTATCATCACAATTATGAGTAAAATATAATGCTTTCTGTCATCGTTATTGGTTTTTTGAATCATCTCACATCAGATATTAATTTTATAAATTAACCATTTTTATCATAAAATTACAATTCTTAATGAAAACCAAATTTTTTTTAATTTTTCAATGATAAAGTATGATTCATACAGATAAAAAATAGCGATACTTTAATGAAATAATAATAGCTTTTTAAATACACCTTGATGTCGATCAAAAACCGCTGCACGATATTTATTGATTCTAACTTAATTATAAATTGTTTAATGTTAATTTTTCTGCATTAATATTCGAAATAAGAATGAATTTTTAATGAAAATTGTCAAATCTAACATTTTATCGAATCATATATTTGAGGGCACTATTGCCTTCTGGAACGTTTTTATATTGCTACTTGATAAAAGATTAATCAAAAATAATAATCTAGAATAATATATTCAATTTTGAAAAAGAGATAATTTTAAATGATTGATAAATAACGAATATAATAATTTCTGAATTAAAAATTTGATTGTTAATTTTTTCATCGATCATTTTAATTGTTGATCATATTTAAAGTAAAAAAATATAAAGAAAAATAATTTACAGTTTATAATGTTTACATTTTTAGTTTTATTACATTTCACAGAAAATGTCATTTTTATTTTTTGTTTGCTTTACAATTGCTTTTATGTCAAATATTACGATTTATGTGTGAGTATTTAGCGAGATGAAAATAATTAAGAAATAAGGTACAAATTTTTGGAGTGGTAATATTAAATTAATTTTTGACATATCTTCCCTAAAAAAGCAGATACATGACAACGAAATTTTTTTAATTTATTCATAAATTTACTGATTAAGAAATTCTAAAAATTTATTATTTACTTTTTGATTAAACAGATAAAATGTATACCCTACAGTTATGAATGAAATTTAAAAATGTTAAAAACAAATATTTAACCTGTTTTTATATTTTAACGTCATATATTTGTTAAACTAAAAAATAATTCATCACCCT
Organism: Neodontobutis hainanensis; assembly: GCA_024349245.1. Taxonomy (NCBI): domain Eukaryota; kingdom Metazoa; phylum Chordata; class Actinopteri; order Gobiiformes; family Odontobutidae; genus Neodontobutis; species Neodontobutis hainanensis. The sequence continues at coordinate 78,609 of JALDNG010000724.1, forward strand.
TTCATAGATACACAAAATAAAAAAGAATAAAACTGTAAGCAAAATTTTAACCCTGATATTTGGCAAAAACAGAAATTAAAGTTTCATAAATGTTGAATATTTTTTACTTTTGTAGAAAAATTCCATTGCTAATCTAAAAATTAGTCTCATTTAGATATGAAGACAGAGATAGGTATTTAATTTGATCTCACATAACATAAAAACAAAATAATTTGATATTAAAAAATATGAAGGATTAATTCAAAAAGAATAATCATTAAATTACATACAATTTAATTAATAAAGTAAAAATTTTAAAATATCTGAAAATATTGACATGTCGTTTTAATTCTTAGTAGATATTTCTATATTCCTCTACTTTATACGATGTCAAGATGTGAATCATTAAAAGCCTTAATTAAAAAAAATATTTATTTTGAAAAAATTGAGAAATTTCACATTTTAAATCAACACATGTTACATTATTCCAATGATAAAAAAAATCTATCACCAAGTATTTTAAAAATTTGAACTCTCCTCAAATTTAGAAAACATAATTCTTATTTTTAAAAATTAGATAAAACACCCAAATAAGATTAAAATAAATAAATGGTGTTTTATGAAACCGTAAAGGATTTTTTAAATATATTTGACCAAAAGTTATAAAAATAGACAATCAATATTTTTTCACTGCAGTCGTTTATCTGTGGAAATAACAGCTATCGATATGTCATTGAGAACATCAAACCGAAGTTCTGAAATGGAATAAAATATGTCTTTGATACTGTTAATTTAAGCAATAATATTCATTATTTTTTGAGAAATATTATGTTGAATATATTTATCAAAATGTCATATTTTTATTGGTGAATCTCACTTTATAAATTTTAAAATATTAACAAAACTCTTTCTTGTGGAAATATTCATCATTATATATGTCAGTTCTAACTGTTTAATTGATAAATGAATTTTAATTTGTGAAAAGTAATTTTTACAATTTTTTATGCATTTATAGAATTTACAAAATATTTTTTATCACTGAAAATAAATATAATTCAATAAGATGCATGTTCTAAATAATGTAAATCCACATAAATTCTGTAACCATAGAACGATTTTATGTATTACCTAATATGTTCTAATATTTATCACTAAAACATAATAATGTTAGTTATTTTGCAGATATAAAAATTTAAATTTTTTTCATCTTAATTTTCGATATTCATTTGCTAATGTAAAAGATTTGAGTGGTAATACGCTTTAATGATGATTGAAATGTAGTTTTATTAAATAAATCTCCGCACAAAATACAAATAAGATAACGTAAAAATTACAATATAAAATAATTTTTTAATGGATAATGAATAAAATGATGAATCTTTTCTTATTCTTGCAAAAATTAAAAGGAATAGGCTACCAACAAAAAACGATAGATGGTTTTATTTAATAATTGGTTTATAGAATAGCTTGAAACGATAACCCATAATTAAGTTTATTTTAAATAATATATGCTTGTTATTTCAACTGAAATGAGTATAACTACTCGTAAAATTATAGCGTTTGAACGAAATAAAAAATTCCAATTATTTGAAATAGAATAAATGCTAATTTACGAAAGTTTTTATTTTCATCAAAATTCAGATATTTGCCATGTTAAAAGAAAAAAATCTTTAATATTTAATCCTGAATAAGATCTACATAAATACTTGTATTTTTCAAGACTCCTTTAATTGTATTTCAAAGTGATTTTCAAAAAAGGTTAAATCTTCAACAATAAATTGATGCTTTATGAATTTATATTTACAAATACTCAAAAAACCTCTAACACTATTTATTTATAGAATTAAAAGCATTTTTATCTCTTCATATTTTTCTTCATTCTTTTTCATTTCATTTGAATTAGAAATGAATAATTTAAAAATCTGTTGTCTCCATTCCCCGTTATTATAAAAATTTTTTTTTCTTCTAATCTTTACATAAAGCACAAATTTATTCATTGTGTAATATGTTTTTGTTATTTAAAGATTTTTTATCTCACGGAAGAAAGAGTGTGAGAATAAAAAATTAAAATAGATACTTTTTAAAAACACAACTTTATTTTTGTTGATATCAATAAAGTCATCATGTGTTTGATTAATCACTTTCGATAACATAAAATTCAAAAATGAATGAGCCATTGAAAACATAGTTATAAATTCAATATCATCGTGAAAAATAAAAAGCCAGATTTCGATTAAATCTAAATGTCTAATGTAAACTGTAAAACACTTGTTGAAAATATTTAAATTATATGCTATATTTTTGTTTTAACACTTTATTGAGCCAAAAATTCCAAAAATACGGCTACATAAAATATATATCTGATTAAAACCAAGACAAAATTGAGATTACATTTTTACATATTTCATATATATCCTCATAAAAATATACATTTAAACGTTAAAAAGTTGGAAACAATCTAAATATCAAATTAAAATTTACAGATAAAAAATTTATTTTTACGAATCATTTAAATATTATATTACTCTATTCAAAGCTTTTCTGTTTATTTGTACAAATGTACAAATTTATCTTTTTAAATCTCACGAAATATTTACATTCGCTTTTTAAGGATTGTTAAGAATTATAACATTTTTCTAATATTAATAAATATTATATCCTTTTTATATCTTGTTCATGCTTACAGCTAAAAGTGACTAATTTTTAAAATAAAATTTTCTTTTTAACCTGTTTATTCGATTACAGGTTTGATATTAGGAATTGTAACTTCTACTGTGACTAAAATGTAAATCGTCTCGATATTTTTGTTATAGATTCATAACATCTGAATTTATAAATTAAATTAAACATCTTTACGATTAAACAAACGATTTCTTGTCTAATATGTTTAACCAGACATTCTGAACAAAAAACCCTCAACACGATTCGCATCAAAATCAATTTACTCATTAAGAATAATTTTATGATAAAAAGTAAAACTAATACCACGAACGACATATTAGAGTATGCTACAATCACAATATAAACCCATGAATACAAACAAGGCTTAACTTTCACAAGGAACTACTCAGAGTTTATTAGCTTACTTTACAAACATTCCCTGAATGAAACTGATTCAAAAATTTTTGTCTAGTTAAAATATTATAACACTACTCATTATCGGGTCGAGTAAGCATTTACATCATGTAAAAATTTGAGTAAAAAACTAAGACCTTATTTAAAGATCAATCGCTTGCTATAAAATTTAAATTTCAAAACGGTTTATTATATAGCTTTCTGAATGCAGTATTTAAAAACCAAAGAAATATAAGATCGAATTTTTGTGAAAGTAATTTTTAAAGTTGTTTTTTGACAGTTCTAATGTGGTCACATTTGGAACTTCGGTTGAGATATCGGATTAGGGGCAGGAGAAGTAGGTTTCTATGGTCAATAATTATTTAATTATAGTTAAAATATTTCAGCATTTTAATTAATAATAATAAAATATTTTTAAATGCCAGGAAAATCTTAAATAAATCAAATATATAAAAGATTAATGCTGAAAGTAATTTGAAAAAGTTACGTTTTTATATTCTTCAATGGCATTTTTAACATCTTTAAGGTTTCTTAATGGCTAAAAGTATTAAAAACGAGAAATTATATCATTTTGTCATAATTAAAAATATTTACCTTATCAATTAAAAAGAAGGAAAATAAAGTCTAAAAAATTGACTTAATAAAGAAAAGTATAATAAATAACTGAATTTCATAATTTAAAAGATAAAGGATATTATAATCATCGTTTAAACCCTAAATTTGAACTCTGTTTAATAGAAAAGATCTAATTTGTATATTTTAAATGATAAATTTGTTTTGACATAGACTATAGATCACACAACTCGTAGTTATAGAATTAAAATTTATATTAAAATAAATCGTGAAAATATACATCATGTGGATCATTAATATTCTTAATAGCCTCCAAAGAAGTTAATTTCTAAAAATTCAAACAGATATCCCATATTATTAAATTTTAAAAAATTGACTTAAAATGTTTGATAAAATATATAAGAGAAAATGGAGATTTTATATATAAGCCTTTAGTAAGAGAGAGAAATTGGAGTTAAACAATTCAAAGAAACAATCATTTTGTAACTCTGTAATTAAGTAAACATATTTTCAAATACAAAGAGTAAGTTATATCGTTAAATTTGGTATTTTATTACGAAAGTAAAAAATTGAAAATAAAATAAAATGAACTTCATAATCTAAAAGAGTAATAAGAAAATTTTCACGTATAAAAATGAAATAAATAACAGTAAAAACGCTATGTATAAAAATATTTTTTCAAAAAAAATATCTACAGAAAACTAATTAAAATGTGTCTTAAAAATCAAACAACGAAATATTTTATTCTTGAAATACATCAATTTTAATAGATTAAAAGTGCAAATGTCTTTTATAAATACATTAAAATACAAATATGATTTGGTATCTCTTTAAGACAATAATAAATAACATTCAGAATCAAGAAGTAAATTATTATGTTAATCAAATATATTAACTCTTAAACGAAAAAAAATTGATCATTGATATGTCATAAATAAGTCATTATTTTCAAAATACACCATATCCAGGATCTTTAAAAGAAGAGAATGTTGGGCTCTCTGTCTGAAATGTAAAGAAATGAAAATAAATATGCCAGATTTATATATTGAAAGCAGAATATAAAAAATTTGTAAAAAATGGGAAAGTTAATTATTTCAAAGATTTAAAGATCATTTATATGTAAGATATCTTCAAAATGGATCATATGAAAATAAAAGATAGAAACGAATTTACCTTTATTTTGTTGTCCGATTCTTCTAACAAGGTCTATAAATTGATAAAATTTGATTAAAGAAAGATATTTTCATTGATATTCGACATATTTTTAAATAATCTATGGCGAATTGAATTTTAGATATAAAGTTTTCGAAGAGGTAATTTTTCATCAAATAACGCTCCACTGTAAAAATAATCAATCGAAAATTATTATTTTGATTTATGCAAAATAAAATTTACGATCTTTTGTAATTTATAAACCAAACGCTTAAAACAAAATTATTTGAATTCTTATAAATAATCGATGAACATGGAAAAATATCTATTTAAGATAAATAATATTGAATGTTTAACAGTAAAGTCAACTCTATGAATATTGATAATTAATACCAACTCCTCTTTTTTAAAATAAAAATAAATTAAAATGATTGTTAATTGACAAATTATAATAAAATGATAAATTTTATGAAAATTATAAAAAATCTATATTGAAAAATTTAAACCTAGAAATTTTTTAAAGGAAAATATGATTTAGGGAGCTTATATTAAAATAAAATTATTTTATATAATGGTGAACGAATTCGAAAAACTGATAATCATAATTATTGTGTGATCGTTTTAGATCAATTCACAAATATTGGTTTGATCTCATTTTGAATAGATTAAATAAGAGCTATACTTTCACAACAATATGCATGAGTTATAAATAGAAAATTGAGTGAAAAGACACGTTTTATCTCATGAATATTAAGGTCACAACTAATGTAATCACAATATTAGAATGTAGGCTCTAAAAAGTTTACTATACATTTAAGATATTATAAATATATAAAAGAAGATTTAAAAATTATTATTTAAACAATAAAAGTATTATGAATGGTGACCAACTCAAAATAAATTTTTCTTAGAAAAGCTCAATGATTATAAAATGACGCTTATTCGTACCTCGTCCTTTGATATCGCAGGCAATGTATACTTTGACGAAGATTGGACCTTTTTTAAAAATAAAAATTCGTTAAAAATTTATTCTTTATGAGATATATATAAAAAAAGTTATAAATTTAGACAAAACATTCGATATATCAAATAACTTAATTGTATGTTTAATTTTGAGGCTTAATGAATTAAAACCCCTTTTACGCATATTTTGCAAAATATTCAGATACTTTTTGAAACATCAGTAATTTAGACATGTTATCAATATAAATCTTACATTAAAAAATATAATTCAAAAATGTTAAGCCAAAATTATTCATGAAAATAGAATAAAATTTTTTGAAATACGAAGACTCAAGTTATGTGAATATTATCAAAATTTTAAAAATGAAACATTTAAAATATCAATGATTAGCAAATAGAAATTCTTGAGATTTTATTTATAGCTGGTTTAAAATTATGACATCAATAAAATTAAACAACGTGTTTAAATAAAGAATATATAAAAATATAAATATTCAGGAATAAATTCGTCAATAATTAAATTTGATAACCGGCGATCATCGATTTTAATACATTTAACAAAATATTTGTACTTAATGTAAATTTTTATATGAAATCAGGCAAAAATCTCCATAAAAATATTTAAGTTCAAAGGTGAACCATTTCTTATTTTAAAATGAAAAAGATGTTCCTTTTTGTAAGAAAAAAATCGCGATCACATGAAAATAAAAAACAAATCTAATTCTAATATTTTAAATAACTTTAACTATATTTATTTACAATATTAAATATTTATCATTGAATTAACTCGTTAGAATAAAAAGAAGTATAATCATGATTATAAAATATAGAATAAAAGAGGTGATGAAATAAAGGATCAATATCTTGAAAAAATTATTAAAAGTACAATTTTTGAGAAAGGTAGAAAGGTCAAAAGATAATTTTTTTAGCATTACTTAAAATTTAGTGGTGTTAGGAAAGTATGGGCAGAAAATAAGCTGTATTTTGTTGAGTTTTTTTAATATTAAATGCATAAAAATATTTAAGAGAATGTATCTATGAAAATGATTATTTGAATAAATAGTATTAAAAATTGATTAAAAGAAATTTACCTGGCTAGTGCATATAAATAGCAAAAGGAGGAGAGTTGACATGTCTTTTGACTTTTATCAAAATAATTTACCGAGTAATAGCGGCGGTTTTTATAGCCGAAGATAATCTAATCTTCTCACTAGAGAAAACAAAATCTCAAGAAATCTAATTAATATTCCCTCTTGTGAATTATATTTATCATGCATAATATATGAAAATAATAGTAAATGATAACATATGAATTATTTTTGAATTGTGAATTAGATTTTTTAAAAGATCAATTTTTTCAGGTTATCTACTTAAGTGCATTTTTGTTGGGATTATCCACTTCCTAAAAATACGCATTAAGTTTCGTTCATGACCACGTAATATATCTATTGTGCAAATATCTTAAAGCTGTTTTAAGATTTAGAATTGAAATATCTTTTATATGAGTAGATGAACTAAATGTAATTGAATGGTCATTATCGAGCTTTTTTGCTGATTGTTTACATAAGTTCATAAGTAATCAAATATAATCAATGACGTCAACAAGATAATTTCATTTAAACCGTTTAATAAATCATTGTTGTCGTTCTTTTTATCCTTAACGAATTCGTCCATACTTTATTTTATCATAAAATTATTTAAGATAAAATAGTTCCAAAAATAATTCATATTATTCAAACTATTTTTTTAAATTACATTTAGTGATAGAAATTTTCGTAGTAATTTGAATCAAAATCAATGTTAACACCTAATTGCTTAAAAATAGAAAAAGCATTTTCTTATTGTAAAGGTAACTTACATTAATCTACGCATGTTTATTCATCATAAACAAGTAATTTAGCATTCCTTGAAGAATATGAGATAAAAATATTTACGATGCTTTTGTGAATTAAAAAATCGCTTTCCCATTATTTATTTACATTACATATATTATTTCATATTGCAACAAAAGGTGTTTTTCCTTCTACTGAAATAACAATCAACTATATTTATATTTATCTGATTACGCATGCGTTTTGACAATATATCATGAGTTATATTCTTCTTTTGATGCGAAAATCAGTTTGATACTACATGAAAATTATTTGAATCTTTCATCATTTTTTATCACTTTCAAACCATTAGATATCTAAATTTCTTAAAATAAATATTGAATGCGGTATTAAGACTTATACCTGGAAATAACATCACAAAGACGTTATTTCTTGAAATTTTAAAAGTAAATTACGAATCATTAAAAGTGAAGGATAAAATAACGAACATAGTGTTTTTGACATTCTTTCTACTATTTAATTATTTTAAGATTAATTATCACTTGCACGCGTGTGCTACAAAACAGGAAGAATATTAAAAATGATCTGTTCAATTTTAATGTTATTCTCAAATCATATTATTTTGCATCATTTGATAAATGTCAAGATATTCTGCTTTTCTCGTCTATGCCTTATTTAATTTATGTTTTATTCTGACCATTTACAGATTTCCAAATATAATATTCTAAACTCGACAATTTTCACTTTAAATCAAGCTTTTAACTAATATATGTTCGCTTAACCCATACAAACGTAACATATTCTCTTTCTCTTTTAGCATTTATTAAAAAAATCTCTTTAATTTCATCTGTTCTTATTCTTACAACATGTTTAATTGAGTCTTTTTGAAAACCTTTGTAAGAGAGTCAGATTTTACGTATTATTTCATCAAAGCTATTACAATTCTATCATAAATTATGTACGTTCTAAATTTTCTTTAACTCTGTCTCATCAAGATAGGTTTCGTATAAGGTAATGTGATAATTTTAATTTCTCAAACTCTAAATTGGTGAGCATTGAATTATGGTTAACTATTACATTATGCATCTGTTAACTACGAAGTTAATTTTCATCCAAATTAAAAATTGTTATGAGTCATGATAGCCAATATTTTTACTGGCATAATTTATGAAAACTCTAAATTTTATCTCTGAGTCACTCGTTCTATGTGTTGGATAATGATCGAAAAATTTACAAATGAGCTATAAGCAGCATATTTGTACATTCATTTGTCTTATTTTAAAAATCTATAACTGTGGAAATCAATTTAAGTCGTATTTATATAACTCTGTGAAAATTCAAAGTATTATTTTTACCAAGTATTTAATTATTAAAATTCTATTAGAATAGTATGCGCATGTTCGTTCGCGCTCGCATCTTTCATAAATTTTTTGTCATGGCTTGATCTAAAATATTTAATTTTATCATTTATTTTTAGCTTGAAAGTTTTAATGTTATTTTATGATTTTACGTGTAATTGGATCATTTTTTAACTTCAGTCTTAAAATTTACACCAGCTTATTTTTAAAAATGAACATAAATTTTAACATTCTTCCGATTTTTTGAATTATATTTAAAGATTACTCTAAAAACGAAAATCTGTTACATGTAAATTATTTTATATTTACTAATATAAAATGCATCAACTACTATCAAAATTATTAATGTAATTATAACATAAATCATGTTTTTCTCGATATAAAAGTTTTGCATAAAATGAGTTTTTGGTATTTTCGTGAGTGTAGGCTTTTTAAATTGACGACATAAAAAATTTAATGAGACTAATTTCTGGGTTTATTGATATTTTTCTCGAATATGCGATTCAAACGTTCAAAGGTTGTAGTTCTGATGTGAAATGTTTTTTTATGATAATTTATAAAACAACTCACATTTATTTCTTGAGATATATAAGAGATTTAAGAATTTTTTTTCTCAAGTTTAAGTTTAAAATATAGATAAATATTTTACAATCTATAATTTTACGTATTCTTTATAAAATGCTATTTGTGATGATTTTATCAATCATCTCTCTTGTTTAAACCTGGTATTCATTAGGATTTTTACTCAATATTTTTTCAAAAATTTGCTATATTTAATATCAAACATATAAGTAAATTAAAACAAACACTTTCGTTTTAAATTTTTTTATATTTCAAAACTGATAATTTAGTGAACTGTGAATTTGAGAACGAAGATCCGATTTTCAAAAATTTTAAAGTTTAGTGAATTTTCAAAAAATAAGTGGAAGTATACCTCTTTTTTCTATCATAAATTTTTGATCTATAGAATATCCACATAAAACGACTAAGTAACGTACTCTGATATGATGGAAGTACGTCTAACCAAGTTTGAATATCTCGGACACCAAAAAAGCAAGAATACAACACATATAATTTTGATAAATTTCAGGTGCTCGAAATATAACAACGAGAACTGTTCAGAAAAGTTAACCATAGGTGACAAAACACATCCACTATAAAGAGCTCAAATATGTCAAAAATACAAAAAGAATCACATAAAGATTTTGCAACCTAAACAACTTCAATCAACTTATTCACGAATATACTTTTTCAAATTTAGAAGAGTGACAATATTATCAACATAAAATTTATAAAGGTGATTTCAGAGTTGAGAACATCAATCGAGGTTTTCCGAATGCTCCTTCGAAGTAAGGAATATATGCTAAAGTTAGAAAGCAAAGAGCAACAATTTAAATAATTCAATTGTATCAGCATCTCGTTCATATGAAGAAATTTTTAAGGACAGCTTTTTTGAGGCGATCCTGGTAAGATGAAATTCATGGTAACGATCATTAATCTATGATATAGTGTATAAAATAATGTCTCTCTTAAATGTGTTTCAAAATGTCAGAGGTTCATTGATCGTACCTTTCGTTCCTCCATATCTCCTTTTGTTCAATGTAACATCGAAACGCCTTTGACGTAGAAAGACTTATATCTTCATGTGCTTATTACTTGCGGAGAAGTAAAATGGATACCATTCATGCAAAGTTTGACATTAAATTGCGGTATTTATCGAGTATTTTTCAATGTCAAATACTGTTACCTGAAATTTGAAATTATGGAGTATATCTGCAACCAGGCCCTGATTTCTGGAAAGTTTTCTGCATTGTGTTTAATTTCATCTAAATCAAGCCATTTATCGTATAATGCGCAAATGCAAATTAAACTAAGAAAATTTTATGATATTACTATAAAATATAGAAATTTTAACAGTATTGTCGAGTTCAGATATACTCAAGGCATAATTATTCATGTTATTAATACTAACATTCAATGAATCCTTTCATGATTTATGGTTATACATCGAAATAACATGAATGTAGAGTTATAATCCTAATCTGTGGAATCTTTCAATCAAAATACAGTTAAATATACAAGGAAGAACATATAACGCGTTGAAAAGTTATTATAGGTGCCTCAGAGACTTTTTCATAGATGCTCACTTAAACATCTGTGTATTTATTTTAGTTAGTTGATGTGAATTTGAATTCTTATCTGACTAATGTAGAGAGATTCGTCAAAATTCTACACGAATTCGCTACAAGAAGATTCAAACTCTGCGAATTTCAGCAAGATGGAATTGGACATGTAGAAGCTGAAACAACAAAATTAGTATGAATTTATTCATTGAAAATTAATGTTTCAGAATTTTCGAAACTTATTTTTATATCCTATAATTTGAAATATACTCATTGAAAATTAAATATTTTTGACGCAGCTAATAAAGATGTTTGATAATTTTATTAAAGAGTTTTCAATTATAATTAGCCTTATGTTTTTAATGAAACGGTGAATTTTTTGTTATTGGGATTTATGATCGCTTGAAAAATAATTCAAAGATGTAACTGTGTTAAAAAGTAAATCTTATCCTCATGTATGTTTTAAAAGATACTTTTTTGATATTTAAAGATTTTAAATAAAGCTTATAGCTGTTAATGTTTAAATTAGTGGTTTGAGTATATTCTAATAAGTTTACTGGTGCCATTCTTCTATATATCTATGAAATTTATTATATCATCAAAAGTGAATTTAAATGAAGAAATACTTTTAAAATATCAATATTATATATTTTTAACTCAATCAAATATATGATAAAAATATAAAATTGAAAAATAAATCAAAATAAAAAGTCTTTAAAATGGTATAGTTTGGCAAAAATCTTTATTTTGCAAAAAAAAATTTATCTTAAATTTTATTCAATACATAATTATTTTAATTGTCTTTTCTGACACCAAGATAAAATTAAAAAAGCCAGTTCGAAATATCAAAATTATTTTTTATTTATTTATACAAACAATCCTTCATAAATTTACACATATGGGTGCAGTATCCACATTCAAAGTTATCAATATTTAATCATGCAAGGAGTGAAAAGCATTTAAGAAAAATAACCAGACATATAAATAAACCATCATGTCTTTTTATAATATCATTTTTATCAAAGATATTTTTAAATAATATATAACTATCTTTCATAAAAAGAATTTTTACAATTATATTGAAAAAGCTTGAAAAGACTCCAAAAATACCTGTTGCAAAAATATACTTGTCTTCATTTACATGAGTTCGTTGGATTGCCCTGAATATACTAAAATTGTGACGACAGAAGAATCATAAGATTTAGTTCCCGAACAACTCATATTTTCAGAGTCTGAAGACGAATCGCTGATTTAATGAGAACTAATTAAGTTCGTTAATGGCTGAGATTAAGCCCCATCGATCGAAGATTGTGTTGGTTACCTTTAAAAGCGTAGTCTATTATTCTAATCGAAAGTTTGGAATTCATCTAATTCCATCATCAATATAGAGGATATAAAAATCGCCTCTATTCTCTGAAAGAAGAATTATCGCATAATTTGATGTCATCGGGTTTTAAATCTTCGAAAATGTGTCTCTTAAACCTATTTAGAAAGCTCAAAACATCTTGTCTAATCGCTTATCCTTTAGTACAGTGAGTCATCCTTGGTTATCAGAGGAGTATAAAGAGTTCTTGGTTTCCAGAGAATCCTTCAACTGCTTCAATACCACATTGTTTCGACGCTCTATCTATTCTCGTAGTCATAAATACATAAAAGGTCGATAAAGTCAAAATATTGCTCGATGATAAGCATTCTAGCTTGTGATGCCATTTAACACTTTTGAACAGAAATTATCTCTCGATTTGTGCCCAGGGTCACAACCAAAATCTTAGCATAAGTCAAATATCGAACAAATAAAAGACCTCTCCAGCTGGATGGACGAGCATAAAATAGAAATTAACTCAAGATGACCAGAAAGATGCTTCAAGTGCGATAGTACAAACCACTTTGATTCAGAATGTCAGAAAAAATGAAGTACTATAAATTTGGTCTTTCGATCATTCAAGTAGATTATGCAAGAGTAAAAACTAAAAATTCTAAATTCGATCATATTTCTAAAAACAATTATTTGGCTTCTTTCGTTGGGACAAACTAACTAATTATCGAAATTCACGTTTACAAATTTTCGGAATTTCAAAGTAATCATCTATACTTGAGCTTCCGTAAAAGATGTAATTTTCCCGTTATTTCGAATTCGTATACTAAGTCAGTTCATCTATTTCTTTTGATGCTTTCAATTTAAAAATAATACCTAAAGAGACTGTTGAGCTTGACGTGATGAAAAAATAAAATACAAACCATGCTCTAGAACAAGATTATCTAAATATAAATCCTCATGGTCGTCCCCTATTTTTGTGGTTAAGAAAAAGATCTAAAACACAGATTTTGATCGCCATATAGGAAACTGAATTCAGTCACTCTTCGAAGTGGATATTCCAGGCCTTTTTAAGATTCAATTCGAGATAATCTCTTGAAGGAAAAATATTTCTTCATGTTGAACTTATAAAAAAGATAACTGCATCTCTGTTCCCCTCTTGTAGAAGCAGACACGCATAAAACGATTCTTTCTCAAGAAATTTGTAAAACAAAAGGAGTTTCAAGAGCGTCTTTATGATCTTTCTCAATCTCATGCAACATTTCAACGGTTAAAAACTGTTGTGACTGATCAACCAAACTGGCAATGCTATTTGAAAAATTTTATTTCATATTCCTATATATCGAATCACATATACATCCTCTTGACATGTTCATAAAAGGCTTTCTGATAATGGGTTAAAAAATTAATTGTCAAAAGACTTCTCTTTTATCAGAGTTCAATATCTATGGTTTATAATTTCATAAAATAAAATTAATTTTGATCTAGTGAAGTTGAATATCTTACAAAATTGAACCATCCGAAAATCTATGCGAATGGAAGATTCTTTTGAGTCTTGTAACGTCTATTCTAGGCCCATTAATAATAATTTCATATCACAGCCACTCTCAAAATCTAATCTCGAAAAACAAAAAGTGGCTATCGGATACAAGGACGAAAACTGGTTTTAAAAATTGAATGCTTGAACGATTCGTCTCGTCTTAGAATGCCAGATCCAAAGTTAGTCTTCATTCTGACAACAGACGCTTCTGATGTGGCATATTGGGTATAGTGTTATTTTAACTATTTGATGGTTCGGAGAACGTCATTTCATTCGCAATCGAAAGATTAACGCTTATCAGATAAAATATTAAGTTATAAAAATATGTTCCAAGCTATAAAATAATGAGTCTAGAAATCGAGACTATTTTAAATGGGAAGAATTTTAAAATTTAAAAGAATCATAATCCTCTGGTTTACATCAGTTCTATGAAAGATCCGAGGAGATGAATGGTCAGCTGGGTAACTGACCTTCAAGAAAATTTATCATTATTTATATTTTAAAGGCGTATAGAATTTAACGACTGATACTGTCTCACGTTCTCCAGGCGCGACTTTTTTAGCTTCTGAAAATGATATTCGAGTTTCAAATAACAAAGATGCATCTTTGAAGGATCTCTTGTCAATGTCATGAAAAGTTAAAACAAATACAGCAAGAATTATCAAATTCATGACTGCATACTTTTCAAAACAGGTCGGCATGTGCAAAACCGGTAATATCTACTTATCAAAAATGTATTCTATTCTAATCCTCTCACAAAAAACTTTGTCTCATTTCATGCGAACACAACCAAAAATACTTTGTCGAAATTATAATTGGTAAAATATACCAGACAGTATATCTAAGAGTATCTATGATTGAAA